>JANJGN010000779.1:50000-252500 GCA_026770705.1 Isurus oxyrinchus
TCTACTGATGTTAATCCAGCTCCCTCACACTGTCACTCAGTAACCCCTCTCCCCCAGCGCCCTGTGTTACTGACTGTGTCTCTACTGATGTTAATCCAGCTCCCTCACACTGTCACTCAGTAACCCCTCTCCCCCCAGCACCCTGTGTTACTGTCTGTATCTCTACTGATGTTAATCCAGCTCCCTCACACTGTCACTCAGTAACCCCTCTCCCCCCAGTGCCCTGTGTTACTGACTGTATCTCTACTGATGTTAATCCAGCTCCCACACACTGTCACTCAGTAACACCTCTCCCCTCAGCGCCCTGTGTTACTGACTGTATCTCTACTGATGTTAATCCAGCTCCCTCACACTGTCACTCAGTAACCCCTCTCCCCCCAGCGCCCTGTGTTACTGACTGTATCTGTACTGATGTTAATCCAGCTCCCTCACACTGTCACTCAGTAACCCCTCTCCCCCAGCGCACTGTGTTACTGACTGTATCTCTACTGATGTTAATCCAGCTCCCTCACACTGTCACTCAGTAACCCCTCTCCCCCCAGCGCCCTGTGTTACTGACTGTGTCTCTACTGATGTTAATCCAGCTCCCTCACACTGTCACTCAGTAACCCCTCTCCCCCCAGCGCCCTGTGTTACTGACTGTATCTCTACTGATGTTAATCCAGCTCCGTCACCCTGTCACTCAGTAACCCCTCTCCCCTCAGCACCCTGTGTTACTGACTGTATCTCTACTGATGTTAATCCAGCTCCCTCACACTGTCACTCAGTAACCCCTCTCCCCCCAGCTCCCTGTATTACTGACTGTATCTCTACTGATGTTAATCCAGCTCCCTCACACTGTCACCCAGTAACCCCTCTCCCCCCAGCGCCCTGTGTTACTGACTGTATCTCTACTGATGTTAATCCAGCTCCCTCACACTGTCACTCAGTAACCCCTCACCCCCAGCGCCCTGTGTTACTGACTGTATCTCTACTGATGTTAATCCAGCTCCCTCACACTGTCACTCAGTAACTCCTCTCCCCCAGCACCCTGTGTTACTGACTGTGTCTCTACTGATGTTAATCCAGCTCCCTCACACTGTCACTCAGTAACCCCTCTCCCCCCAGCACCCTGTGTTACTGACTGTATCTGTACTGATGTTAATCCAGCTCCCTCACACTGTCACTCAGTAACCCCTCTCCCCCCAGCACCCTGTGTTACTGACTGTATCTCTACTGATGTTAATCCAGCTCTCTCACACTGTCACTCAGTAACCCCTCTCACCCCAGTGCCCTGTGTTACTGACTGTATCTCTACTGATGTTAATCCAGCTCCCTCACACTGTCACTCAGTAACCCCTCTCCCCCCAGCGCCCTGTGTCACTGACTGTATCTGTACTGATGTTAATCCAGCTCCCTCACACT
This sequence comes from Isurus oxyrinchus, assembly GCA_026770705.1. Classification (NCBI taxonomy): domain Eukaryota; kingdom Metazoa; phylum Chordata; class Chondrichthyes; order Lamniformes; family Lamnidae; genus Isurus; species Isurus oxyrinchus. The sequence continues at coordinate 51,405 of JANJGN010000779.1, forward strand.
GTCACTCAGTAACCCCTCTCCCCCCAGCGCCCTGTGTTACTGACTGTATCTCTACTGATGTTAATCCAGCTCCCTCACACTGTCACTCAGTAACCCCTCTCCACCCAGCACCCTGTGTTACTGACTGTATCTCTACTGATGTTAATCCAGCTCCCTCACACTGTCACTCAGTAACCCCTCTCCCCCAGCACCCTGTGTTACTGACTGTATCTCTACTGATGTTAATCCAGCTCCCTCACACTGTCACTCAGTAACCCCTCTCCCCCAGCACCCTGTGTTACTGACTGTATCTCTACTGATGTTAATCCAGCTCCCTCACACTGTCACTCAGTAACCCCTCTCCACCCAGCACCCTGTGTTACTGACTGTATCTCTACTGATGTTAATCCAGCTCCCTCACACTGTCACTCAGTAACCCCTCTCCCCCAGCACCCTGTGTTACTGACTGTATCTCTACTGATGTTAATCCAGCTCCCTCACACTGTCACTCAGTAACCCCTCTCCCCCCAGTGCCCTGTGTTACTGACTGTATCTGTACTGATGTTAATCCAGCTCCCTCACACTGTCACTCAGTAACACCTCTCCCCAGCTCCCTGTGTTACTGACTGTATCTGTACTGATGTTAATCCAGCTCCCTCACACTGTCACTCAGTAACCCCTCTCCCCCCAGTGCCCTGTGTTACTGACTGTATCTCTACTGATGTTAATCCAGCTCCCTCACACTGTCACTCAGTAACCCCTCTCCCCCAGCACCCTGTGTTACTGACTGTATCTGTACTGATGTTAATCCAGCTCCCTCACACTGTCACTCAGTAACACCTCTCCCCCCAGTGCCCTGTGTTACTGACTGTATCTCTACTGATGTTAATCCAGCTCCCTCACACTGTCACTCAGTAACCCCTCTCCCCCAGCGCCCTGTGTTACTGACTGTATCTCTACTGATGTTAATCCAGCTCCCTCACACTGTCACTCAGTAACCCCTCTCCCCCAGCACCCTGTGTTACTGACTGTGTCTGTACTGATGTTAATCCAGCTCCCTCACACTGTCACTCAGTAACCCCTCTCCCCCCAGCACCCTGTGTTACTGACTGTATTTCTACTGATGTTAATCCAGCTCCCTCACACTGTCACTCAGTAACCCCTCTCCCCCAGCACCCTGTGTTACTGACTGTATCTGTACTGATGTTAATCCAGCTCCCTCACACTGTCACTCAGTAACCCCTCTCCCTCCAGCACCCTGTGTTACTGACTGTATCTCTACTGATGTTAATCCAGCTCCCTCACACTGTCACTCAGCAACCCCTCTCCCCGTTGTTCACTGAGTTCTCCAGTGAGGAGAAAGTAAATTTCTGAGTGGAACAATCTGGAAGGATTTGTTGAAAGGATGTTAATTGCTTCATTAAAATGCCTTTCAAGTCTTTTTCGATTTAAATCAGAGTTACAATTCAGTCTCACAGTCCATGCTCCTGTTGCCGTTACTAGGAGACAGAGGTGTTATATACATCTCCTCTCCCTGTCTGCTACCCTGTATGTACTTTCAACTTGGAGAATTCAGGAAATGTACAATTCACCCTCACTGACGGGAGGGAGACTGGAGAATCAGATTTACCCTCACATGTCAGCTCCAAGATGGAAATGGCCTCACTTGCCTCTCCATTTACTCTCAAAGCTCCTGAAGTGAAAGCTGTGATTCCCTGTTCACTCCCCGTTCAATCTGCTTCCACTCCCCTTTCAATCTGCTTCCGCTCCCCTTTCAATCTGCGTCCGCTCCCCTTTCAATCTGCTTCCACTCCCCTTTCAATCTGCTTCCGCTCCCCTTTCAATCTACTTCCACTCCGCATTCACTCCCCTTTCAATCTGCTTCCACTCCGCATTCACTCCCCTTTCAATCTGCTTCCACTCCGCATTCACTCCCCTTTCAATCTGCTTCCACTCCGCATTCACTCCCCTTTCAATCTGCTTCCACTCCGCATTCACTCCCCTTTCAATCTGCTTCCACTCCCCTTTCAATCTGCGTCCGCTCCCCTTTCAATCTGCTTCCGCTCCCCTTTCAATCTGCTTCCACTCCCCTTTCAATCTGCTTCCACTCCCCTTTCAATCTGCTTCCGCTCCCCTTTCAATCTGCTTCCACTCCCCTTTCAATCTGCTTCCACTGCCCTTTCAATCTGCATCCGCTCCCCTTTCAATCTGCTTCCACTCCGCATTCACTCCCCTTTCAATCTGCTTCCACTCCGCATTCACTCCCCTTTCAATCTGCTTCCACTCCGCATTCACTCCCCTTTCAATCTGCTTCCACTCCGCATTCACTCCCCTTTCAATCTGCTTCCACTCCGCATTCACTCCCCTTTCAATCTGCTTCCACTCCGCATTCACTCCCCTTTCAATCTGCTTCCACTCCGCATTCACTCCCCTTTCAATCTGCTTCCACTCCCCTTTCAATCTGCTTCCACTCCGCATTCACTCCCCTTTCAATCTGCTTCCACTCCGCATTCACTCCCCTTTCAATCTGCTTCCACTCCCCTTTCACTCCGCATTCACTCCCCGTTCAATCTGCTTCCGCTCCCCATTCAATCTGCTTCCGCTCCCCTTTCAATCTGCTTCCACTCCGCTTTCACTCCGCATTCACTCCCCTTTCAATCTGCTTCCGCTCCCCTTTCAATCTGCTTCCGCTCCCCTTTCAATCTGCTTCCACTCCGCTTTCACTCCGCATTCACTCCCCTTTCAATCTGCTTCCGCTCCCCTTTCAATCTGCTTCCACTCCCCTTTCAATCTGCTTCCGCTCCCCTTTCAATCTGCTTCCACTCCGCTTTCACTCCGCATTCACTCCCCTTTCAATCTGCTTCCGCTCCCCTTTCAATCTGCTTCCACTCCCCTTTCAATCTGCTTCCGCTCCCCTTTCAATCTGCTTCCACTCCGCATTCACTCCCCTTTCAATCTGCTTCCACTCCGCATTCACTCCCCTTTCAATCTGCTTCCGCTCCCCTTTCAATCTGCTTCCACTCCGCATTCACTCCCCTTTCAATCTGCTTCCACTCCGCATTCACTCCCCTTTCAATCTGCTTCCACTCCCCATTCAATCTGCTTCCGCTCCCCTTTCAATCTGCTTCCACTCCGCTTTCACTCCGCATTCACTCCCCTTTCAATCTGCTTCCACTCCGCTTTCACTCCGCATTCACTCCCCTTTCAATCTGCTTCCGCTCCCCTTTCAATCTGCTTCCACTCCCCTTTCAATCTGCTTCCACTCCCCTTTCAATCTGCTTCCACTCCCCTTTCAATCTGCTTCCACTCCCCTTTCAATCTGCTTCCACTCCGCTTTCACTCCGCATTCACTCCCCTTTCAATCTGCTTCCACTCCGCTTTCACTCCGCATTCACTCCCCTTTCAATCTGCTTCCGCTCCCCTTTCAATCTGCTTTCACTCATCTTCTCACTCACCCCTCCCTCCCCTCATTTACCCCCTCCACCTCACACTCCGCCCCCCCTCACAATCCGCCCCCTCCCCCTCAAACTCCGCCCCCTCCCCCTCACACTTGGCTCCCTCCCCCTCACACTCCGACCTCTACCCCTCACACTCCACCACCTCCCCTCACACTCCGCCCCCTCCCCAACAAACTCAGCGCCCTCCCCCTCACAGTCCGACCTCTCCTCCTCACACTCCGCCCCCTCCCCCCCACACTCCGCGCCCTCCGTCTCACACTCCGCCCTCTCCCCCTCACTCGCCGCAACCCTCCCCCTATCTCGGACCCTCCCCCTCACGCTCTGCCCCCTCCCCCCTCACACTCCGCCCCATCCCCCTCACTCGCCGCCCCCTCCCCCTCTCTCAGACGCCCCCCATCACTCGGTCCCCACCCCCCACAGTCCCCTCCCCCGCCAGCACCGCAGGTGGGGAAGATGTTTCCATTAGTAGGAGAGACTAGGACCCGAGGGCACAGCCTCAGAGTAAAGGGAAGACCTTTTGGAACAGAGATGAGGAGAAACTTCTTTAGCCAGAGAGTGGTGAATCTATGGAATTCATTGCCACCGAAGGCTGTGGAGGCCGGGTCATTGAGTGTATTTAAGACCGAGATAGATAGGCTCTTGACTGGTAAGGGGATCAAAGGTTACAGGGAGAAGACGGGAGAATGGGGTTGAGAAACTTATCAGCCATGATTGAATGGCGGAGCAGACTCGATGGGCCGAATGGCCTGATTTCTGCTCCTATGTCATGCTCATAATGACATGAGAAATGTTTTCGTAAGCAAGTGGTTAGGATCTGGAATGCACTGTCTGAGAGTGTGGGGGAGACAGGGTCAATCGAGTGGTTAGGATCTGGAATGTACTGTCTGAGAGTGTGGGGGAGACAGGGTCAATCGAGTGGTTAGGGTCCAGAATGCACTGTCTGAGAGTGTGGGTGAGACAGGGTCAATCGAGGGGTTAGGATCTGGAATGCGCTGTCTGAGAGTGCAGGGGTGACAGGGTTAATTGAGTGGTTAGGATCAGGAACGCAGTCTCTGAGTGTGGTGGAGACAGGCGAATCGAATGGTTAGGGTCTGGAATGCACTTTCTGAGAGTGTGGGGCAGACTGGTTCAATCGAGTGGTTAGGAACTGGAAAGCACTGTCTGAGTGTGTCGGTGAGACAGGGTCAATCCAGTGGTTAGGGTCTGGAGTGCAGTGTTTGTGTGTTGGGGGGACAGGGTGAATCGAGTGGTTAGGGTCTGGAACGCACTGTCAGAGTGTGTGGCGGAGACAGGGTCGATCGAGTGGTTAGGACCAGGAACGCAATTTCTGAGAGTGTGGGGCAGACAGGGTCAATCGAATGGTTAGGAACTGGAAAGTACAGCCTGAGAGTGTCGGTGAGACAGGGTCAATCGAGTGGTTAGGATCTGGAACGCACTGTCTGAGAGTGTGGGGGAGACAGGTTCAATCGAGTGGTTAGGGTCTGGAACGCACCGTCTGATAGTGTGGCGGAGACATGGTCAATCGAGTGGGTAGGGTCTGGAACACACTGTCTGAGAGTGTGGGGGGAGACAGGGTCAATCGAAAGGTTAGGATCTGGAATGCACTGTCTGAGAGTGTGGTGCAGACAGGGTCAATCGAATGGTTAGGATCTGGAAAGCACTGTCTGAGAGTGTCGGTGAGACAGGGTCAATCGAGTGGTTAGGGTCTGGAATGTACTGTCTGAGATTGTGGGGGAGACAGGGTCAATCGAATGTTTAGGAACTGCAATGTACTGTCTGAGATTGTTGGGGAGACAGGGTCAATCGAGTGGTTAGGGTCTGGAATATAATGTCTGAGAGTGTGGGGGAGACAGGGTAAATCGAAAGGTTAGGATCTGGAATGTACTGTGTGAGAGTGTGGAGGAGACAGGGTCATTCTAAAGATTAGGATCTGGAATGCGCTGTCTGAGAGTGTGGCGGAGACAGGGTCAATCGAGTGTTTAGGGTCTGGAATGTACTGTCTGGGAATGTGGAGGAGACAGGGTCAATCGAGTGGTTAGGATCTGGAATGCACTGTCTGAGAGTGTGGGGGAGACAGGGTCAATCGAGTGGTTAGGATCTGGAATGCACTGTCTGTGAGTGTGGTGGAGACAGGGTCAATCGAGTGGTTAGGGTCTGGAATGCACTGACTGAGAATGTGGGGGAGACAGGGTCAATTGAGTGGTTAGGATCAGGAACGCACTGTCTGAGTGTGGGGGAGACAGGACAATCGAGTGGTTAGGATGAGGAATGCACTCTCTGAGTGTGGGGGAGACAGGACAATCGAGTGGTTAGGGTCTGGGATGCAATTTCTGAGAGTGTGGGGGTGACAAGGTCAATCGAATGGTTAGGATCTGGAAAGTACTGTCTGAGAGTCTCGGTGAGACAGGGTCAATCGAGTGGTTAGGGTCTGGAATGTACTATCTGAGAGTGTGGGGGAGACAGGGTCAATCGAATGTTTAGGATCTGCAATGTACTGTCTGAGATTGTTGGGGAGACAGGGTCAATCGAGTGGTTAGGGTCTGGAATATAATGTCTGAGAGTGTGCGGGAGACAGGGTAAATAGAGGCGTTAGGATCTGGAATGTACTGTCTGAGAGTGCAGGGGTGACAGGGTTAATTGAGTGGTTAGGATCAGGAACGCAGTCTCTGAGTGTGGTGGAGATAGGCGAATCGAATGGTTAGGGTCTGCAATGCACTGTCTGAGACTGTGGGGCAGACTGGTTCAATCGAGTGGTTAGGAACTGGAAAGCACTGTCTGAGTGTGTCGGTGAGACAGGGTCAATCCAGTGGTTAGGGTCTGGAGTGCAGTCTTTGTGTGTTGGGGAGACAGGGTGAATCGAGTGGTTAGGGTCTGGAACGCACTGTCAGAGTGTGTGGCGGAGACAGGGTCGATCGAGTGGTTAGGACCAGGAACGCAATTTCTGAGAGTGTGGGGCAGACAGGGTCAATCGAATGGTTAGGAACTGGAAAGTACAGCCTGAGAGTGTCGGTGAGACAGGGTCAATCGAGTGGATAGGGTCTGGAACGCACTGTCTGAGAGTGTGGGGGAGACAGGTTCAATCGAGTGGTTAGGGTCTGGAACGCACCGTCTGATAGTGTGGCGGAGACATGGTCAATCGAGTGGGTAGGGTCTGGAACACACTGTCTGAGAGTGTGGGGGGAGACAGGGTCAATCGAAAGGTTAGGATCTGGAATGCACTGTCTGAGAGTGTGGTGCAGACAGGGTCAATCGAATGGTTAGGATCTGGATAGCACTGTCTGAGAGTGTGGGGGAGACAGGGTCAATAGAGGGGTTAGGATCTGGAATGAGCTGTCTGAGAGTGTGGGGGAGACAGGGTCAATCGAGGGGTTAGGATCTGGAATGCGCTGTCTGAGAGTGTGGGGGAGACAGGGTCAATCGAGTGGTTAGGATCTGGAAAGTACTCTCTGAGAGTGCAGGGGTGACAGGGTTAATTGAGTGGTTAGGATCAGGAACGCAGTCTCTGAGTGTGGTGGAGATAGGCGAATCGAATGGTTAGGGTCTGGAATGCACTTTCTGAGAGTGTGGGGCAGACTGGTTCAATCGAGTGGTTAGGAACTGGAAAGCACTGTCTGAGTGTGTCGGTGAGACAGGGTCAATCCAGTGGTTAGGGTCTGGAGTGCAGTGTTTGTGTGTTGGGGGGACAGGGTGAATCGAGTGGTTAGGGTCTGGAACGCACTGTCAGAGTGTGTGGCGGAGACAGGGTCGATCGAGTGGTTAGGACCAGGAACGCAATTTCTGAGAGTGTGGGGCAGACAGGGTCAATCGAATGGTTAGGAACTGGAAAGTACAGCCTGAGAGTGTGGGGGAGACAGGGTCAATCGAGTGGATAGGGTCTGGAACGCACTGTCTGAGAGTGTGGGGGAGACAGGGTCAATCGAGTGGTTAGGGTCTGGAACGCACCGTCTGATAGTGTGGCGGAGACATGGTCAATCGAGTGGGTAGGGTCTGGAACACACTGTCTGAGAGTGTGGGGGAGACAGGGTCAATCGAATGGTTAGGGTCTGGAACACACTGTCTGAGAGAGTTGGAGGGACAGGGTCAATCGAATGGTTAGGAACTGGAAAGCACCATCTGATAGTGTGGCGGAGAAATGGTCAATCGAGTGGTTAGGATCTGGAATGTACTGTCTGAAAGTGTGGCGGAGAGAGGGTCAATCGAAAGGTTAGGATCTGGAATGCGCAGTCTGAGAGTGTGCGGGAGACAGGGTCAATTGAGTGGTTAGGGTCTTGAACGCAATGTCTGAGAGTTTGTGGGAGACAGGGTCAATCAAGTGTTTAGGATCAGGAACGCACTTTCTAAGAATCTGGGGGTAACAGTGTCAATCGAGTGGTTAGGGTCAGGAACGCACTGACTGAGAATGTGGGGGTGTCAGGTTCAATCGAGTGGATAGAGTCTGGAATTCACTGACTGAGAATGTGGGGGAGACAGGGTCAATCGAGTGGTTAGGATCAGGAACGCACTGTCTGAGTGTGGGGGAGACAGGACAATCGAGTGGTTAGGATGAGGAATGCACTCTCTGAGTGTGGGGGAGACAGGACAATCGAGTGGTTAGGGTCTGGGATGCAATTTCTGAGAGTGTGGGGGTGACAAGGTCAATCGAATGGTTAGGATCTGGAAAGTACTGTCTGAGAGTCTCGGTGAGACAGGGTCAATCGAGTGGTTAGGGTCTGGAATGTACTGTCTGAGAGTGTGGGGGAGACAGGGTCAATCGAATGTTTAGGATCTGCAATGTACTGTCTGAGATTGTTGGGGAGACAGGGTCAATCGAGTGGTTAGGGTCTGGAATATAATGTCTGAGAGTGTGCGGGAGACAGGGTAAATAGAGGCGTTAGGATCTGGAATGTACTGTCTGAGAGTGTAGGGGAGACAGGGTCAATTGAGTGGTTAGGGTCTGGAACGCACTGTCTGAGAGTGTGGGGGAGACAGGGTCAATCGAATGGTTAGGGGCTGGAATGCGCTGTCTGAGAGTGTGGGGGAGACAGGGTCAATCAAGTGGTAAGGGTCTGGAATACACTGTCTGAGAGTGTGGGGGAGACAGGGTCAATAGAGTGGTTAGGATCTTGAATGTACTGTCTGAGAGTATGGGGGAGACAGGGTCAATAGAGTGGTTAGGATCTGGAACGTACTGTCTGAGAGTGTGGGGGACACAGAGTCAATCGAGTGGTTAGGATCTGGAATGCACTGTCTGAGAGTGTGGGGGAGACAGGGTCAATCGAGTGGTTAGGATCTGGAATGCACTGTCTGAGAGTGTGGGGGTGACAGGGTCAATCGAGGGGGTAGGATATGGAATGCACTGTCTGAGAGTGTAGGGGACACAGAGTCAATCGAGTGGTTAGGGTCTGGAATGCACTGTCTGAGAGTGTGGGGGAGACAGGGTCAATCGAGAGCTTAGGATCTGGAATGTACTGTCTGAGAATGTGGGAGAGACAGGGTCAATCGAGTGCTTAGGATCTGGAATGTACTGTCTGAGAGTGCAGGGGTGACAGGGTTAATTGAGTGGTTAGGATCAGGAACGCAGTCTCTGAGTGTGGTGGAGATAGGCGAATCGAATGGTTAGGGTCTGGAATGCACTGTCTGAGACTGTGGGGCAGACTGGTTCAATCGAGTGGTTAGGAACTGGAAAGCACTGTCTGAGTGTGTCGGTGAGACAGGGTCAATCCAGTGGTTAGGGTCTGGAGTGCAGTATTTGTGTGTTGGGGAGACAGGGTGAATCGAGTGGTTAGGGTCTGGAACGCACTGTCAGAGTGTGTGGCGGAGACAGGGTCGATCGAGTGGTTAGGACCAGGAACGCAATTTCTGAGAGTGTGGGGCAGACAGGGTCAATCGAATGGTTAGGAACTGGAAAGTACAGCCTGAGAGTGTCGGTGAGACAGGGTCAATCGAGTGGATAGGGTCTGGAACGCACTGTCTGAGAGTGTGGGGGAGACAGGTTCAATCGAGTGGTTAGGGTCTGGAACGCACCGTCTGATAGTGTGGCGGAGACATGGTCAATCGAGTGGGTAGGGTCTGGAACACACTGTCTGAGAGTGTGGGGGAGACAGGGTCAATCGAGTGGTTAGGATCTGGAAAGCACTGTCTGAGAATGTCGGTTAGCAGGGTCAATCGAGTAGTTAGCATCAGGAACGTACTGTCTGAGAGAGTTGGAGAGACAGGGTCAATCGAATGGTTAGGAACTGGAAAGCACCATCTGATAGTGTGGCGGAGACATGATCAATCGAGTGGTTAGGATCTGGAATGTACTGTCTGAAAGTGTGGCGGAGAGAGGGTCAATCGAAAGGTTAGGATCTGGAATGCGCAGTCTGAGAGTGTGCGGGAGACAGGGTCAATCGAGTGGTTAGGATCTGGAACGCACTGTCTGAGAGTGTGGGGGAGACAGGGTCAATTGAGTGGTTAGGATCAGGAACGCACTGTCTGAGTGTGGGGGAGACAGGACAATCGAGTGGTTAGGATGAGGAATGCACTCTCTGAGTGTGGGGGAGACAGGACAATCGAGTGGTTAGGGTCTGGGATGCAATTTCTGAGAGTGTGGGGGTGACAAGGTCAATCGAATGGTTAGGATCTGGAAAGTACTGTCTGAGAGTCTCGGTGAGACAGGGTCAATCGAGTGGTTAGGGTCTGGAATGTACTATCTGAGAGTGTGGGGGAGACAGGGTCAATCGAATGTTTAGGATCTGCAATGTACTGTCTGAGATTGTTGGGGAGACAGGGTCAATCGAGTGGTTAGGGTCTGGAATATAATGTCTGAGAGTGTGCGGGAGACAGGGTAAATAGAGGCGTTAGGATCTGGAATGTACTGTCTGAGAGTGCAGGGGTGACAGGGTTAATTGAGTGGTTAGGATCAGGAACGCAGTCTCTGAGTGTGGTGGAGATAGGCGAATCGAATGGTTAGGGTCTGCAATGCACTGTCTGAGACTGTGGGGCAGACTGGTTCAATCGAGTGGTTAGGAACTGGAAAGCACTGTCTGAGTGTGTCGGTGAGACAGGGTCAATCCAGTGGTTAGGGTCTGGAGTGCAGTCTTTGTGTGTTGGGGAGACAGGGTGAATCGAGTGGTTAGGGTCTGGAACGCACTGTCAGAGTGTGTGGCGGAGACAGGGTCGATCGAGTGGTTAGGACCAGGAACGCAATTTCTGAGAGTGTGGGGCAGACAGGGTCAATCGAATGGTTAGGAACTGGAAAGTACAGCCTGAGAGTGTCGGTGAGACAGGGTCAATCGAGTGGATAGGGTCTGGAACGCACTGTCTGAGAGTGTGGGGGAGACAGGTTCAATCGAGTGGTTAGGGTCTGGAACGCACCGTCTGATAGTGTGGCGGAGACATGGTCAATCGAGTGGGTAGGGTCTGGAACACACTGTCTGAGAGTGTGGGGGGAGACAGGGTCAATCGAAAGGTTAGGATCTGGAATGCACTGTCTGAGAGTGTGGTGCAGACAGGGTCAATCGAATGGTTAGGATCTGGATAGCACTGTCTGAGAGTGTGGGGGAGACAGGGTCAATAGAGGGGTTAGGATCTGGAATGAGCTGTCTGAGAGTGTGGGGGAGACAGGGTCAATCGAGGGGTTAGGATCTGGAATGCGCTGTCTGAGAGTGTGGGGGAGACAGGGTCAATCGAGTGGTTAGGATCTGGAAAGTACTCTCTGAGAGTGCAGGGGTGACAGGGTTAATTGAGTGGTTAGGATCAGGAACGCAGTCTCTGAGTGTGGTGGAGATAGGCGATTCGAATGGTTAGGGTCTGGAATGCACTTTCTGAGAGTGTGGGGCAGACTGGTTCAATCGAGTGGTTAGGAACTGGAAAGCACTGTCTGAGTGTGTCGGTGAGACAGGGTCAATCCAGTGGTTAGGGTCTGGAGTGCAGTGTTTGTGTGTTGGGGAGACAGGGTGAATCGAGTGGTTAGGGTCTGGAACGCACTGTCAGAGTGTGTGGCGGAGACAGGGTCGATCGAGTGGTTAGGACCAGGAACGCAATTTCTGAGAGTGTGGGGCAGACAGGGTCAATCGAATGGTTAGGAACTGGAAAGTACAGCCTGAGAGTGTCGGTGAGACAGGGTCAATCGAGTGGATAGGGTCTGGAACGCACTGTCTGAGAGTGTGGGGGAGACATGGTCAATCGAGTGGGTAGGGTCTGGAACACACTGTCTGAGAGTGTGGGGGAGACAGGGTCAATCGAATGGTTAGGATCTGGAAAGCACTGTCTGAGAATGTCGGTTAGCAGGGTCAATCGAGTAGTTAGCATCAGGAACGTACTGTCTGAGAGAGTTGGAGAGACAGAGTCAATCGAATGGTTAGGAACTGGAAAGCACCATCTGATAGTGTGGCGGAGAAATGGTCAATCGAGTGGTTAGGATCTGGAATGTACTGTCTGAAAGTGTGGCGGAGAGAGGGTCAATCGAAAGGTTAGGATCTGGAATGCGCAGTCTGAGAGTGTGCGGGAGACAGGGTCAATCGAGTGGTTAGGATCTGGAACGCACTGTCTGAGAGTGTGGGGGAGACAGGGTCAATTGAGTGGTTAGGGTCTTGAACGCAATGTCTGAGAGTTTGTGGGAGACAGGGTCAATCAAGTGTTTAGGATCAGGAACGCACTTTCTAAGAATCTGGGGGTAACAGTGTCAATCGAGTGGTTAGGGTCAGGAACGCACTGACTGAGAATGTGGGGGTGTCAGGTTCAATCGAGTGGTTAGGGTCAGGAATGCACTGACTGAGAATGTGGGGGAGACAGGGTCAATTGAGTGGTTAGGATCAGGAACGCACTGTCTGAGTGTGGGGGAGACAGGACAATCGAGTGGTTAGGATGAGGAATGCACTCTCTGAGTGTGGGGGAGACAGGACAATCGAGTGGTTAGGGTCTGGGATGCAATTTCTGAGAGTGTGGGGGTGACAGGGTCAATCGAATGGTTAGGATCTGGAAAGTACTGTCTGAGAGTCTCGGTGAGACAGGGTCAATCGAGTGGTTAGGGTCTGGAATGTACTATCTGAGAGTGTGGGGGAGACAGGGTCAATCGAATGTTTAGGATCTGCAATGTACTGTCTGAGATTGTTGGGGAGACAGGGTCAATCGAGTGGTTAGGGTCTGGAATATAATGTCTGAGCGTGTGCGGGAGACAGGGTAAATCGAAAGGTTAGGATCTGGAATGTACTGTGTGAGAGTGTGGGGGAGACAGGGTCATTCTAAAGATTAGGATCTGGAATGCGTTGTCTGAGAGTGTGGGGGAGACAGGGTCAATCGAGTGGTTAGGATCTGGAATGCACTGTCTGAGAGTGTGGCGGAGAAAGGGTCAATCGAGTATTTAGGGTCTGGAATGTACTGTCTGGGAATGTGGAGGAGACAGGGTCAATCGAGTAGTTAGGATCTGGAATGCACTGTCTGAGCGTGTGGGGGAGACAGGGTCAATCGAGTGGTTAGGATGAGGAATGCACTCTCTGAGTGTGGTGGAGACAGGACAATCGAATTGTTAGGGTCTGGAATGCACTGACTGAGAGTGTGGGGGAGACAGGGTAAATCGAGGGGTTAGGATCTGGAATGCTTTGTCTGAGAGTGTGGGGGCGACAGGGTCAATAGAGTGGTTAGGATCTGGAACGCACTGTCTGAGAGTGTGGGGGAGACAAGGTCAATCGAGTGGTTAGGGGCTGGAATACGCTGTCTGAGAGTGTGGGGGAGACAGGGTCAATCGAATGGTTAGGGGCTGGAATGCGCTGTCTGAGAGTGTGGGGGAGACAGGGTCAATCGAGTGGTTAGGGTCTGGAATACACTGTCTGAGAGTGTGGGGGAGACAGGGTCAATAGAGTGGTTAGGATCTTGAATGTACTGTCTCTGAGTATGGGGGAGACAGGGTCAATAGAGTGGTTAGGATCTGGAACGTACTGTCTGAGAGAGTTGGAGAGACAGGGTCAATCGAATGGTTAGGAACTGGAAAGCACCATCTGATAGTGTGGCGGAGACATGGTCAATCGAGTGGTTAGGGTCTGGAATGAACTGTATGAGAGGTTGGGGGAGACAGGATCAATCGAGTGGTTAGGGTCTGGAATGCACTGTCTGAGAGTGTGGGGGTGACAGGGTCAATCGAGTGTTTAGGATCTGAAATGCACTATCTGAGAGTGTGGTAGAGACAGGGTCAATCGAATGGTGAGGATCTGGAACGCACTGTCTGAGAGTGTTGGGGAGACAGGGTCAATCGAGTGGTTAGGGTCTGGAATACACTGTCTGAGAGTGTGGGGGAGACAGGGTCAATAGAGTTGTTAGGATCTTGAATGTACTGTCTGAGAGTGTGGGGGAGACAGGGTCAATAGAGTGGTTAGTATCTGGAACGTACTGTCTGAGAGTGTGGGGGACACAGAGTCAATCGAGTGGTTAGGTGCTGGAATGCGCTGTCTGAGAGTGTGGGGGAGACAGGGTCAATCGAGTGGTTAGGATCTGGAATGAACTGTATGAGAGGTTGGGGAGACAGGGTCAATCGAGTGGTTAGGGTCTGGAATGCACTGTCTGAGAGTGTGGGGGTGACAGGGTCAATCGAGTGGTTAGGATCTGGAATGCACTATCTGAGAGTGTGGTGGAGACAGGGTCAATCGAATGGTTAGGATCTGGAACGCACTGTCTGAGAGTGTGGGAGAGACAGGGTCAATCGAGTGGTTAGGGTCTGGAACGCGCTGCCTGAGAGTGTGGGGGAGACAGGGACAATCGAGTGGTTAGGGTCTGGAATGCACTGTCTGAGAGTGTGGGGGAGACAAAGTAAATAGAGGGGTTAGGATATTGAATGTACTGTCTGAGAATGTGGTGGAGACAGGGTAAATAGAGGGGTTAGGATCTGGAATGTACTGTCTGAGAGTGTAGGGGAGACCGGGTCAATCGAGTGTTTAGGATCTGGAATGCGCTGTCTGAGAGTGTGGAGGAGACAGGGTCAATCGAGTGGTTAGGATCAGGAACTCACTGTCTGTGAGTGTCGGTGTGACAGGGTCAATCGAGTGTTTAGGATCTGAAATGCACTGTCTGAGATTGTTGGGGAGACAGTGTCAATCGAGTGGTTAGGGTCTGGAATATAATGTCTGAGATTGTGGGGGAGACAGGGTAAATCAAAGGTTAGGATCTGGAATGCACTGTGTGAGAGTGTGCGGGAGACAGGGTCATTCTAAAGATTAGGATCTGGAATGCGCTGTCTGAGAGTGTGGGGGAGACAGGGTCAATCGAGTGGTTAGGATCTGGAATGCACTGTCTGAGATTGTGGCGGAGATAGGGACAATCGAGTGGTTAGGATCTGGAATGCACTGCCTGTGAGTGTGGTGGAGACAGGGTCAATCGAGTGGTTCGGGTCTGGAATGCACTGTCTGAGCGTGTGGGGGAGACAGGGTCAATCGAGTGGTTAGGATGAGGAATGCACTCTCTGAGTGTGGTGGAGACAGGACAATCGAATTGTTAGGGTCTAGAATGCACTGTCTGAGAGTGTGGGGGAGACAGGGTAAATCGAGGGGTTAGGATCTGGAATGCGCTGTCTGAGAGTGTGGGGGAGACAGGGTCAATCGAGTGGTTAGGGTCTGGAATGCACGGTCTGAGAGTGTGGGGGTGACAGGGTCAATCGAGTGGTTAGGATCTGGAATGCGCTGTCTGAGAGTGTGGTCGAGACAGGGTCAATCGAGTGGTTAGGGTCTGGAACGCACTGTCTGAGATTGTGGGGGAGACAGGGTCAATCGAATGGTTAGGGGCTGGAATGCGCTGTCTGAGAGTGTGGGGGAGACAGGGTCAATAGACTGGTTAGGATCTTGAATGTACTGTCTGAGAGTGTGGGGGAGACAGGGTCAATGGAGTGGTTAGGATCTGGAACGTACTGTCTGAGAGTGTGGGGGACACAGAGTCAATCGAGTGGTTAGGGGCTGGAATGCGCTGTCTGAGAGTGTGGGAGAGACAGGGTCAATCGAGTGGTTAGGATCTGGAATGAACTGTATGACAGGTTGGGGGAGACAGGGTCAATCGAGTGGTTAGGGTCTGGAATGCATTGTCTGAGAGTGTGGGGGTGACAGGGTCAATCGAGTGGTTAGGATCTGGAATGCACTATCTGAGAGTGTGGTGGAGACAGGGTCAATCGAAAGGTTAGGATCTGGAACGCACTGTCTGAGAGTGTGGGGGAGACAGGGTCAATCGAGTGGTTAGGGTCTGGAACGCGCTGCCTGAGAGTGTTGGGGAGACAGGGTCAATCGAGTGGTTAGGATCTGGAATGCACTGTCTGAGAGTGTGGGGGAGACAGGGTCAATCGAGTGGTTAGGGTCTGGAATGCACTGTATGAGAGTGTGGGGGAGACAAAGTAAATAGAGGGGTTAGGATCTGGAATGTGCTGTCTGAGAGTGTGGGGGAGACAGGGTAAATAGAGGGGTTAGGATCTGGAATGTACTGTCTGAGAGTGTAGGGGAGACAGGGTCAATCGAGTGGTTAGGGACTGGAACGCACTGTCTGAGAGTGTGGGGGAGACAGGGTCAATCGAGTGGTTAGGGTCTGGAATACACTGTCTGAGAGTGTGGGGGAGACAGGGTCAATAGAGTGGTTAGGATCTTGAATGTACTGTCTGAGAGTATGGGGGAGACAGGGTCAATAGAGTGGTTAGGATCTGGAACGTCCTGTCTGAGAGAGTTGGAGAGACTGGGTCAATCGAATGGTTAGGAACTGGAAAGCACCATCTGATAGTGTGGCGGAGACATGGTCAATGGAGTGGTTAGGATCTGGAATGTACTGTCTGAAAGTGTGGCGGTGAGAGGGTCAATCGAAAGGTTAGGATTTGGAATGCGCAGTCTGAGAGTGTGGGGGAGACAGGGTCAATCGAGTGGTTAGGGTCTTGAACGCAATGTCTGAGAGTTTGTGGGAGACAGGGTCAATCAATTGTTTAGGATCAGGAACGCACTTTCTAAGAATCTGGGGGTAACAGTGTCAATCGAGTGGTTAGGGTCAGGAACGCACTGACTGAGAATTTGGGGGTGTCAGGTTCAATCGAGTGGTTAGAGTCTGGAATGCACTGACTGAGAATGTGGGGGAGACAGGGTCAATTGAGTGGTTAGGATCAGGAACGCACTGTCTGAGAGTGTGGGAGAGACAGGGTCAATCGAGTGGTTAGGATCTGGAACGCACTGTCTGAGAGTGTGGGGGAGACAGGATCATCGAATGGTTAGGGGCTGGAATGCGCTGTCTGAGAGTGTGGGAGATACAGGGTCAATCGAGTGGCTAGGATCTGGAAAGCACTGTCTGAGAGCGTGGGGGAGACAGGGTCAATCGAATGGTTAGGATCTGGAATGCGCTGTCTGAGAGTGTGGGGGAGACAGGGTCAATCGAGTGGTTAGGATCTGGAAAGTACTCTCTGAGAGTGCAGGGGTGACAGGGTTAATTGAGTGGTTAGGATCAGGAACGCAGTCTCTGAGTGTGGTGGAGATAGGCGAATCGAATGGTTAGGATCTGGAATGCACTTTCTGAGAGTGTGGGGGTGACAGGGTCAATCGAGTGGTTAGGATCTGGAATGCGCTGTCTGAGAGTGTGGTCGAGACAGGGTCAATCGAAAGGTTAGGATCTGGAACGCACTGTCTGAGAGTGTGGGGGAGACAGGGTCAATCGAGTGGTTAGGGTCTGGAACGCGCTGCCTGAGAGTGTTGGGGAGACAGGGTCAATCGAGTGGTTAGGATCTGGAATGCACTGTCTGAGAGTGTGGGGGAGACAGGGTCAATCGAGTGGTTAGGGTCTGGAATGCACTGTATGAGAGTGTGGGGGAGACAAAGTAAATAGAGTGGTTAGGATCTGGAATGTGCTGTCTGAGAGTGTGGGGGAGACAGGGTAAATAGAGGGGTTAGGATCTGGAATGTACTGTCTGAGAGTGTAGGGGAGACAGGGTCAATCGAGTGGTTAGGGACTGGAACGCACTGTCTGAGAGTGTGGGGGAGACAGGGTCAATCGAGTGGTTAGGGTCTGGAATACACTGTCTGAGAGTGTGGGGGAGACAGGGTCAATAGAGTGGTTAGGATCTTGAATGTACTGTCTGAGAGTATGGGGGAGACAGGGTCAATAGAGTGGTTAGGATCTGGAACGTCCTGTCTGAGAGAGTTGGAGAGACTGGGTCAATCGAATGGTTAGGAACTGGAAAGCACCATCTGATAGTGTGGCGGAGACATGGTCAATGGAGTGGTTAGGATCTGGAATGTACTGTCTGAAAGTGTGGCGGTGAGAGGGTCAATCGAAAGGTTAGGATCTGGAATGCGCAGTCTGAGAGTGTGGGGGAGACAGGGTCAATCGAGTGGTTAGGATCTGGAATGCACTGTCTGAGAGTGTGGGGGAGACAGGGTCAATTGAGTGGTTAGGGTCTTGAACGCAATGTCTGAGAGTTTGTGGGAGACAGGGTCAATCAATTGTTTAGGATCAGGAACGCACTTTCTAAGAATCTGGGGGTAACAGTGTCAATCGAGTGGTTAGGGTCAGGAACGCACTGACTGAGAATTTGGGGGTGTCAGGTTCAATCGAGTGGTTAGAGTCTGGAATGCACTGACTGAGAATGTGGGGGAGACAGGGTCAATTGAGTGGTTAGGATCAGGAACGCACTGTCTGAGAGTGTGGGGGAGACAGGGTCAATTGAGTGGTTAGGATCAGGAACGCACTGTCTGAGAGTGTGGGGGAGACAGGGTCAATTGAGTGGTTAGGATCAGGAACGCACTGTCTGAGAGTGTGGGGGAGACAGGATCATCGAATGGTTAGGGGCTGGAATGCGCTGTCTGAGAGTGTGGGAGATACAGGGTCAATCGAGTGGTTAGGATCTGGAAAGCACTGTCTGAGAGCGTGGGGGAGACAGGGTCAATCGAATGGTTAGGATCTGGAATGCGCTGTCTGAGAGTGTGGGGGAGACAGGGTCAATCGAGTGGTTAGGATCTGGAAAGTACTGTCTGAGAGTGCAGGGGTGACAGGGTTAATTGAGTGGTTAGGATCAGGAACGCAGTCTCTGAGTGTGGTGGAGATAGGCGAATCGAATGGTTAGGATCTGGAATGCACTTTCTGAGAGTGTGGGGGTGACAGGGTCAATCGAGTGTTTAGGTTCTGGAATGTACTGTGTGGGAATGTGGAGGAGACAGGGTCAATCGAGTGGTTTGGATCTGGAACGCACTGTCTGAGCGTGTGGGGGAGACAGGGTCAATCGAGTGGTTAGGATGAGGAATGAACTGTATGAGAGGTTGGGGGAGACAGGGTCAATCGAGTGGTTAGGGTCTGGAATGCACTGTCTGAGAGTGTGGGGGTGACAGGGTCAATCGAGTGGTTAGGATCTGGAATGCACTGTCTGAGAGTGTGGGGGTGACAGGGTAAATCGAATGGTTAGGATCTGGAACGCACTGTCCAAGACTGTGGGGCAGACTGGGTCAATCGAGTGGTTAGGTTCTGGAACGCACTGTCTGAGAGTGTGGGGCAGACTGGGTCAATCGAGTGGTTAGTGTCTGGAATGCGCTGCCTGAGAGTGTGGGGGAGACAGGGTCAATCGAGTGGTTAGGATCTGGAACGCACTGTCTGAGAGTGTGGGGGAGACAGGGTCAATCGAGTGGTTAGGATCTGGAATGCACTGTCTGAGAGTGTGGGGGAGACAGGGTCAATAGAGTTGTTAGGATCTTGAATGTACTGTCTGAGAGTGTGGGGGAGACAGGTTCAATAGAGTGGTTAGGATCTGGAACGTACTGTCTGAGAGTGTGGGGGACACAGAGTCAATCGAGTGGTTAGGTGCTGGAATGCGCTGTCTGAGAGTGTGGGGGAGACAGGGTCAATCGAGTGGTTAGGATCTGGAATGAACTGTATGAGAGGTTGGGGGAGACAGGGTCAATCGAGTGGTTAGGGTCTGGAATGCACTGTCTGAGAGTGTGGGGGAGACAGGGTCAATAGACTGGTTAGGATCTTGAATGTACTGTCTGAGAGTGTGGGGGAGACAGGGTCAATGGAGTGGTTAGGATCTGGAACGTACTGTCTGAGAGTGTGGGGGACACAGAGTCAATCGAGTGGTTAGGGGCTGGAATGCGCTGTCTGAGAGTGTGGGAGAGACAGGGTCAATCGAGTGGTTAGGATCTGGAATGAACTGTATGACAGGTTGGGGGAGACAGGGTCAATCGAGTGGTTAGGGTCTGGAATGCATTGTCTGAGAGTGTGGGGTGACAGGGTCAATCGAGTGGTTAGGATCTGGAATGCACTATCTGAGAGTGTGGTGGAGACAGGGTCAATCGAAAGGTTAGGATCTGGAACGCACTGTCTGAGAGTGTGGGGGAGACAGGGTCAATCGAGTGGTTAGGGTCTGGAACGCGCTGCCTGAGAGTGTTGGGGAGACAGGGTCAATCGAGTGGTTAGGATCTGGAATGCACTGTCTGAGAGTGTGGGGGAGACAGGGTCAATCGAGTGGTTAGGGTCTGGAATGCACTGTATGAGAGTGTGGGGGAGACAAAGTAAATAGAGGGGTTAGGATCTGGAATGTGCTGTCTGAGAGTGTGGGGGAGACAGGGTAAATAGAGGGGTTAGGATCTGGAATGTACTGTCTGAGAGTGTAGGGGAGACAGGGTCAATCGAGTGGTTAGGGACTGGAACGCACTGTCTGAGATTGTGGGGGAGACAGGGTCAATCGAGTGGTTAGGGTCTGGAATACACTGTCTGAGAGTGTGGGGGAGACAGGGTCAATAGAGTGGTTAGGATCTTGAATGTACTGTCTGAGAGTATGGGGGAGACAGGGTCAATAGAGTGGTTAGGATCTGGAACGTCCTGTCTGAGAGAGTTGGAGAGACAGGGTCAATCGAATGGTTAGGAACTGGAAAGCACCATCTGATAGTGTGGCGGAGACATGGTCAATGGAGTGGTTAGGATCTGGAATGTACTGTCTGAAAGTGTGGCGGTGAGAGGGTCAATCGAAAGGTTAGGATCTGGAATGCGCAGTCTGAGAGTGTGGGGGAGACAGGGTCAATCGAGTGGTTAGGATCTGGAACGCACTGTCTGAGAGTGTGGGGGAGACAGGGTCAATTGAGTGGTTAGGGTCTTGAACGCAATGTCTGAGAGTTTGTGGGAGACAGGGTCAATCAATTGTTTAGGATCAGGAACGCACTTTCTAAGAATCTGGGGGTAACAGTGTCAATCGAATGGTTAGTGTCAGGAACGCACTGACTGAGAATTTGGGGGTGTCAGGTTCAATCGAGTGGTTAGAGTCTGGAATGCACTGACTGAGAATGTGGGGGAGACAGGGTCAATTGAGTGGTTAGGATCAGGAACGCACTGTCTGAGAGTGTGGGAGAGACAGGGTCAATCGAGTGGTTAGGATCTGGAACGCACTGTCTGAGAGTGTGGGGGAGACAGGATCATCGAATGGTTAGGGGCTGGAATGCGCTGTCTGAGAGTGTGGGAGATACAGGGTCAATCGAGTGGTTAGGATCTGGAAAGCACTGTCTGAGAGCGTGGGGGAGACAGGGTCAATCGAATGGTTAGGATCTGGAATGCGCTGTCTGAGAGTGTGGGGGAGACAGGGTCAATCGAGTGGTTAGGATCTGGAAAGTACTCTCTGAGAGTGCAGGGGTGACAGGGTTAATTGAGTGGTTAGGATCAGGAACGCAGTCTCTGAGTGTGGTGGAGATAGGCGAATCGAATGGTTAGGATCTGGAATGCACTTTCTGAGAGTGTGGGGCTGACTGGTTCAATCGAGTGGTTAGGAAATGGAAAGCACTGTCTGAGTGTGTCGGTGAGACAGGGTCAATCCAGTGGTTAGGATCTGGAGTGCAGTGTTTGTGTGTTGGGGAGACAGGGTGAATCGAGTGGTTAGGGTCTGGAACGCACTGTCAGAGTGTGTGGCGGAGACAGGGTCGATCGAGTGGTTAGGACCAGGAACGCAATTTCTGAGAGTGTGGGGCAGACAGGGTCAATCGAATGGTTAGGAACTGGAAAGTACAGCCTGAGAGTGTGGGGGAGACAGGGTCAATCGAGTGGATAGGGTCTGGAACGCACTGTCTGAGAATGTGGGGGAGAGAGGTTCAATCGAGTGGTTAGGGTCTGGAAAGTACTGTCTGAGAATGTCGGTTAGCAGGGTCAATCGAGTAGTTAGCATCAGGAACGTACTGTCTGAGAGAGTTGGAGAGACAGGGTCAATCGAATGGTTAGGAACTGCAAAGCACCATCTGATAGTGTGGCGGAGAAATGGTCAATCGAGTGGTTAGGATCTGGAATGTACTGTCTGAAAGTGTGGCGGAGACAGGGTCAATCGAAAGGTTAGGATCTGGAATGCACTGCCTGAGAGTGTGGGCGAGACAGGGTCAATCGAGTGGTTAGGATTTGGAACGCACTGTCTGAGAGTGTGGGGGAGACAGGGTCAATTGAGTGGTTAGGGTCTTGAACGCAATGTCTGAGAGTTTGTGGGAGACAGGGTCAATCAAGTGTTTAGGATCAGGAACGCACTTTCTAAGAATCTGGGGGTAACAGTGTCAATCGAGTGGTTAGGGTCAGGAACGCACTGACTGAGAATTTGGGGGTGTCAGGTTCAATCGAGTGGATAGAGTCTGGAATGCACTGACTGAGAATGTGGGGGAGACAGGGTCAATTGAGTAGTTAGGATCAGGAACGCACTGTCTGAGAGTGTGGGGGAGACAGGACAATCGAGTGGTTAGGGTCTGGGATGCAATTTCTGAGAGTGTGGGGGTGACAGGGTCAATTGAATAGTTAGGATCTGGAAAGTTCTGTCTGAGAGTGTCGGTGAGACAGGGTCAATCGAGTGGTTAGGGTCTGGAATGTACTGTCTGAGATTGTGGGCGAGACAGGGTCAATCGAGTGTTTAGGATCTGAAATGCACTGTCTGAGATTGTTGGGGAGACAGGGTCAATCGAGGGGTTAGGTTCTGGAATGCACTGTCTGAGAGTGTGGGGGAGACAGGGTCATTCGAGTGGTTAGGATCTGAAATGCACTGTCTGAGATTGTTGGGGAGACAGGGTCAATCGAGTGGTTAGGGTCTGGAATATAATGTCTGAGAGTGTGGGGGAGACAGGGTAAATCGAAAGGTTAGGATCTGGAATGCACTGTCTGAGAGTGTGGGGGAGACAGGGTCATTCTAAAGATTAGGATCTGGAATGCGCTGTCTGAGAGTGTGGGGGAGACAGGGTCAATCGAGTGGTTAGGATCTGGAATGCACTGTCTGAGATTGTGGCGGAGATAGGGACAATCGAGTGGTTAGGATCTGGAATGCACTGCCTGTGAGTGTGGTGGAGACAGGGTCAATCGAGTGGTTCGGGTCTGGAATGCACTGTCTGAGCGTGTGGGGGAGACAGGGTCAATCGAGTGGTTAGGATGAGGAATGCACTCTCTGAGTGTGGTGGAGACAGGACAATCGAATTGTTATGGTCTGGAATGCACTGTCTGAGATTGTGGGGGAGACAGGGTAAATCGAGGGGTTAGGATCTGGAATGCGCTGTCTGAGAGTGTGGGGGAGACAGGGTCAATCGAGTGGTTAGGGTCTGGAATGCACTGTCTGAGAGTGTGGGGGTGACAGGGTCAATCGAGTGGTTAGGATCTGGAATGCGCTGTCTGAGAGTGTGGTGGAGACAGGGTCAATCGAGTGGTTAGGATCAGGAACGCACTGTCTGTGAGTGTCGGTGTGACAGGGTCAATCGAGTGGTTAGGGTCTGAAATGCACTGTCTGAGATTGTTGGGGAGACAGGGTCAATCGAGTGGTTAGGGTCTGGAATATAATGTCTGAGAGTGTGGCGGAGGCAGGGTCAATCGAGTGGTTAGGATCTGGAATGCATTTTTTGAGGGTGTGGGGGAGACAGGGTCAATCGAGTGTTTAGGATCAGGAACGCACTGTCTCAGAGTCTGGGGGTAACAGTGTGAATCGAGTGGTTAGGGTCAGGAACGCCCTGACTGAGAGTGTGGGTGTGACAGGTTCAATCGAGTGGTTAGGGACAGGAATGCACTCTCTGAGAGTGTGGGGGACAAAGAGTCAATCGAGTGGTTTGGATCTGGAATGTACTGTCTGAGAGTGTGGGGGAGACAGGGTCAATCGAGTGTTTAGGATCTGAAATGCACTGTCTGAGATTGTTGGGGAGACAGGGTCAATCGAGTGGTTAGGGTCTGGAATATAATGTCTGAGAGTGTGGGGGAGACAGGGTAAATCGAATGGTTAGGATCTGGAATGTACAGTGTGAGAGTGTGGGGGAGACAGGGTCATTCTAAAGATTAGGATCTGGAATGCGCTGTCTGAGAGTGTGGCGGAGACAGGGTCAATCGAGTGTTTAGGTTCTGGAATGTACTGTCTGGGAATGTGGAGGAGACAGGGTCAATCGAGTGGTTTGGATCTGGAACGCACTGTCTGAGAGTGTGGGGGAGACAGGGTCAATCGAGTGGTTAGGATCTGGAATGCACTGTCTGAGAGTGTGGGGGAGACAGGTTCAATCGAGTGGTTAGGATCTGGAATGCACTGTCTGAGAGTGTGGGGGAGACAGGTTCAATCGAGTGGTTAGGATCTGGAATGCACTGTCTGAGCGTGTGGGGGAGACAGGGTCAATCGAGTGGTTAGGATGAGGAATGAACTGTATGAGAGGTTGGGGGAGACAGGGTCAATCGAGTGGTTAGGGTCTGGAATGCACTGTCTGAGAGTGTGGGGGTGACAGGGTCAATCGAGTGGTTAGGATCTGGAATGCACTATCTGAGAGTGTGGTAGAGACGGGGTCAATCGAATGGTTAGGATCTGGAACGCACTGTCCAAGACTGTGGGGCAGACTGGGTCAATCGAGTGGTTAGGGTCTGGAACGCACTGTCTGAGAGTGTGGGGCAGACTGGGTCAATCGAGTGGTTAGGGTCTGGAACGCGCTGCCTGAGAGTGTGGGGGAGACAGGGTCAATCGAGTGGTTAGGATCTGGAATGCACTGTCTGAGAGTGTGGGGGAGACAGGGTCAATAGAGTTGTTAGGATCTTGAATGTACTGTCTGAGAGTGTGGGGGAGACAGGTTCAATAGAGTGGTTAGGATCTGGAACGTACTGTCTGAGAGTGTGGGGGACACAGAGTCAATCGAGTGGTTAGGTGCTGGAATGCGCTGTCTGAGAGTGTGGGGGAGACAGGGTCAATCGAGTGGTTAGGATCTGGAATGAACTGTATGAGAGGTTGGGGGAGACAGGGTCAATCGAGTGGTTAGGGTCTGGAATGCACTGTCTGAGAGTGTGGGGGTGACAGGGTCAATCGAGTGGTTAGGATCTGGAATGCACTGTCTGAGAGTGTGGTGGAGACAGGGTCAATCGAATGGTTAGGATCTGGAACGCACTGTCTGAGAGTGTGGGTGAGACAGGGTCAATCGAGTGGTTAGGGTCTGGAATACACTGTCTGAGAGTGTGGGGGAGACAGGGTCAATCGAGTGGTTAGGATCTGGAATGCACTGTCTGAGAGTGTGGGGGAGACAGGGACAATCGAGTGGTTAGGGTCTGGAATGCACTGTCTGAGAGTGTGGGGGAGACAAAGTAAATAGAGGGGTTAGGATATTGAATGTACTGTCTGAGAATGTGGTGGAGACAGGGTAAATAGAGGGGTTAGGATCTGGAATGTACTGTCTGAGAGTGTGGGGGAGACAGGGTCAATAGAGTGGCGAGGATCTTGAATGTACTGTCTGAGAGTATGGGGGAGACAGGATCAATAGAGTGGTTAGGATCTGGAACGTACTGTCTGAGAGTGTGGGGGACACAGAGTCAATCGAGTGGTTAGGAACTGGAATGCACTGTCTGAGAGTGTGGGGGAGACAGGGTCAATCGAGTGGTTAGGATCTGGAATGCGCTGTCTGAGAGTGTGGTGGAGACAGGGTCAATCGAGTGGTTAGGATCAGGAACGCACTGTCTGTGAGTGTCGGTGTGACAGGGTCAATCGAGTGTTTAGGATCTGAAATGCACTGTCTGAGATTGTTGGGGAGACAGGGTCAATCGAGTGGTTAGGGTCTGGAATATAATGTCTGAGATTGTGGGGGAGACAGGGTAAATCAAAGGTTAGGATCTGGAATGCACTGTGTGAGAGTGTGCGGGAGACAGGGTCATTCTAAAGATTAGGATCTGGAATGCGCTGTCTGAGAGTGTGGGGGAGACAGGGTCAATCGAGTGGTTAGGATCTGGAATGCACTGTCTTAGATTGTGGCGGAGATAGGGACAATCGAGTGGTTAGGATCTGGAATGCACTGCCTGTGAGTGTGGTGGAGACAGGGTCAATCGAGTGGTTCGGGTCTGGAATGCACTGTCTGAGCGTGTGGGGGAGACAGGGTCAATCGAGTGGTTAGGATGAGGAATGCACTCTCTGAGTGTGGTGGAGACAGGGTCAATCGAGTGGTTAGGGCCTGGAATGCACTGTCTGAGAGTGTGGGGGTGACAGGGTCAATCGAGTGGTTAGGATCTGGAATGCGCTGTCTGAGAGTGTGGGGGAGACAGGGTCATTCGAATGGTTAGGGGCTGGAATGCGCTGTCTGAGAGTGTGGGGGAGACAGGGTCAATCGAGTGGTTAGGGTCTGGAATACACTGTCTGAGAGTGTGGGGGAGACAGGGTCAATAGAGTGGTTAGGATCTTGAATGTACTGTCTGAGAGTGTGGGGGAGACAGGGTCAATGGAGTGGTTAGGATCTGGAACGTACTGTCTGAGAGTGTGGGGGACACAGAATCAATCGAGTGGTTAGGGGCTGGAATGCGCTGTCTGAGAGTGTGGGAGAGACAGGGTCAATCGAGTGGTTAGGATCTGGAATGCACTGTCTGAGATTGTGGCGGAGATAGGGACAATCGAGTGGTTAGGATCTGGAATGCACTGCCTGTGTGAGTGTGGTGGAGACAGGGTCAATCGAGTGGTTCGGGTCTGGAATGCACTGTCTGAGCGTGTGGGGGAGACAGGGTCAATCGAGTGGTTAGGATGAGGAATGCACTCTCTGAGTGTGGTGGAGACAGGGTCAATCGAGTGGTTAGGGCCTGGAATGCACTGTCTGAGAGTGTGGGGGTGACAGGGTCAATCGAGTGGTTAGGATCTGGAATGCGCTGTCTGAGAGTGTGGTGGAGACAGGGTCAATCGAGTGGTTAGGGTCTGGAACGCACTGTCTGAGAGTGTGGGGGAGACAGGGTCATTCGAATGGTTAGGGGCTGGAATGCGCTGTCTGAGAGTGTGGGGGAGACAGGGTCAATCGAGTGGTTAGGGTCTGGAATACACTGTCTGAGAGTGTGGGGGAGACAGGGTCAATAGAGTGGTTAGGATCTTGAATGTACTGTCTGAGAGTGTGGGGGAGACAGGGTCAATGGAGTGGTTAGGATCTGGAACGTACTGTCTGAGAGTGTGGGGGACACAGAATCAATCGAGTGGTTAGGGGCTGGAATGCGCTGTCTGAGAGTGTGGGAGAGACAGGGTCAATCGAGTGGTTAGGATCTGGAATGAACTGTATGACAGGTTGGGGGAGACAGGGTCAATCGAGTGGTTAGGATCTGGAATGCACTGTCTGAGAGTGTGGGGGTGACAGGGTCAATCGAGTGGTTAGGATCTGGAATGCACTATCTGAGAGTGTGGTGGAGACAGGGTCAATCGAATGGTTAGGATCTGGAACGCACTGTCTGAGAGTGTGGGGGAGACAGGGTCAATCGAGTGGTTAGGGTCTGGAACGCGCTGCCTGAGAGTGTGGGGGAGACAGGGTAAATCGAGTGGTTAGGATCTGGAATGCACTGTCTGAGAGTGTGGGGGAGACAGGGTCAATCGAGTGGTTAGGCTCTGGAATGCACTGTATGAGAGTGTGGGGGAGACAAAGTAAATAGAGGGGTTAGGATCTGGAATGTGCTGTCTGAGAGTGTGGGGGAGACAGGGTAAATAGAGGGGTTAGGATCTGGAATGTACTGTCTGAGAGTGTAGGGGAGACAGGGTCAATCGAGTGGTTAGGGTCTGGAACGCACTGTCTGAGAGTATGGGGGAGACAGGGTCAATTGAATGGTTAGGGGCTGGAATGCGCTGTCTGAGAGTGTGGGGGAGACAGGGTCAATCGAGTGGTTAGGGTCTGGAATACACTGTCTGAGAGTGTGGGGGAGACAGGGTCAATAGAGTGGTTAGGATCTTGAATGTACTGTCTGAGAGTATGGGGGAGACAGGGTCAATAGAGTGGTTAGGATCTGGAACGTACTGTCTGAGAGAGTTGGAGAGACAGGGTCATTCGAATGGTTAGGAACTGGAAAGCACCATCTGATAGTGTGGCGGAGACATGGTCAATCGAGTGGTTAGGATCTGGAATGTACTGTCTGAAAGTGTGGCGGAGACAGGGTCAATCGAAAGGTTAGGATCTGGAATGCGCAGTCTGCGAGTGTGGGGGAGACAGGGTCAATCGAGTGGTTAGGATCTGGAACGCACTGTCTGAGAGTGTGGGGGAGACAGGGTCAATTGAGTGGTTAGGATCTGGAATGCGCAGTCTGAGAGTGTGGGGGAGACAGGGTCAATTGAGTGGTTAGGGTCTTGAACGCAATGTCTGAGAGTTTGTGGGAGACAGGGTCAATCAAGTGTTTAGGATCAGGAACGCACTTTCTAAGAATCTGGGGGTAACAGTGTCAATCGAGTGGTTAGTGTCAGGAACGCACTGACTGAGAATTTGGGGGTGTCAGGTTCAATCGAGTGGTTAGAGTCTGGAATGCACTGACTGAGAATGTGGGGGAGACAGGGTCAATTGAGTGGTTAGGGTCTGGAATGCACTCTATGAGAGTGTGGGGGAGACAAAGTAAATAGAGGGGTTAGGATCTGGAATGTGCTGTCTGAGAGTGTGGGGGAGACAGGGTAAATAGAGGGGTTAGGATCTGGAATGTACTGTCTGAGAGTGTAGGGGAGACAGGGTCAATCGAGTGGTTAGGGTCTGGAACGCACTGTCTGAGAGTGTGGGGGAGACAGGGTCAATCGAGTGGTTAGGGTCTGGAATACACTGTCTGAGAGTGTGGGGGAGACAGGGTCAATAGAGTGGTTAGGATCTTGAATGTACTGTCTGAGAGTATGGGGGAGACAGGGTCAATAGAGTGGTTAGGATCTGGAACGTCCTGTCTGAGAGAGTTGGAGAGACAGGGTCAATCGAATGGTTAGGAACTGGAAAGCACCATCTGATAGTGTGGCGGAGACATGGTCAATGGAGTGGTTAGGATCTGGAATGTACTGTCTGAAAGTGTGGCGAAGAGAGAGTCAATCGAAAGGTTAGGATCTGGAATGCGCAGTCTGAGAGTGTGGGGGAGACAGGGTCAATCGAGTGGTTAGGATCTGGAACGCACTGTCTGAGAGTGTGGGGGAGACAGGGTCAATTGAGTGGTTAGGGTCTTGAACGCAATGTCTGAGAGTTTGTGGGAGACAGGGTCAATCAAGTGTTTAGGATCAGGAACGCACTTTCTAAGAATCTGGGGGTAACAGTGTCAATCGAATGGTTAGTGTCAGGAACGCACTGACTGAGAATTTGGGGGTGTCAGGTTCAATCGAGTGGTTAGAGTCTGGAATGCACTGACTGAGAATGTGGGGGAGACAGGGTCAATTGAGTGGTTAGGATCAGGAACGCACTGTCTGAGAGTGTGGGAGAGACAGGGTCAATCGAGTGGTTAGGATCTGGAACGCACTGTCTGAGAGTGTGGGGGAGACAGGATCATCGAATGGTTAGGGGCTGGAATGCGCTGTCTGAGAGTGTGGGAGATACCGGGTCAACCGAGTGGTTAGGATCTGGAAAGCACTGTCTGAGAGCGTGGGGGAGACAGGGTCAATCGAATGGTTAGGATCTGGAATGCGCTGTCTGAGAGTGTGGGGGAGACAGGGTCAATCGAGTGGTTAGGATCTGGAAAGTACTGTCTGAGAGTGCAGGGGTGACAGGGTTAATTGAGTGGTTAGGATCAGGAACGCAGTGTCTGAGTGTGGTGGAGATAGGCGAATCGAATGGTTAGGATCTGGAATGCACTTTCTGAGAGTGTGGGGCTGACTGGTTCAATCGAGTGGTTAGGAACTGGAAAGCACTGTCTGAGTGTGTCGGTGAGACAGGGTCAATCCAGTGGTTAGGATCTGGAGTGCAGTGTTTGTGTGTTGGGGAGACAGGGTGAATCGAGTGGTTAGGGTCTGGAACGCAATTTCTGAGAGTGTGGGGCAGACAGGGTCAATCGAATGGTTAGGAACTGGAAAGTACAGCCTGAGAGTGTGGGGGAGACAGGGTCAATCGAGTGGATAGGGTCTGGAAAGCACTGTCTGAGATTGTGGGGGAGAGAGGTTCAATCGAGTGGTTAGGATCTGGAATGCACTGTCTGAGAGTGTGGTGCAGACAGGGTCAATCGAGTGGTTAGGGTCTGGAAAGCACTGTCTGAGAGTGTGGGGGAGACAGGGTCAATCGAATGGTTAGGATCTGGAAAGAACTGTATGAGAATGTCGGTTAGCAGGGTCAATCGAGTAGTTAGCATCAGGAACGTACTGTCTGAGAGAGTTGGAGAGACAGGGTCAATCGAATGGTTAGGAACTGGAAAGCACCATCTGATAGTGTGGCGGAGACATGGTCAATCGAGTGGTTAGGGTCTGGAATGTACTGTCTGAAAGTGTGGCGGAGACAGGGTCAATCGAAAGGTTAGGATCTGGAATGCGCAGTCTGAGAGTGTGCGGGAGACAGGGTCAATCGAGTGGTTAGGATTTGGAACGCACTGTCTGAGAGTGTGGGGGAGACAGGGTCAATTGAGTGGTTAGGGTCTTGAACGCAATGTCTGAGAGTTTGTGGGAGACAGGGTCAATCAAGTGTTTAGGATCAGGAACGCACTTTCTAAGAATCTGGGGGTAACAGTGTCAATCGAGTGGTTAGGGTCAGGAACGCACTGACTGAGAATGTGGGGGTGTCAGGTTCAATCGAGTGGATAGAGTCTGGAATGCACTGACTGAGAATGTGGGGGAGACAGGGTCAATTGAGTGGTAAGGATCAGGAACGCACTGTCTGAGTGTGGTGGAGTCAGGACAATCGAGTGGTTAGGGTCTGGGATGCAATTTCTGAGAGTGTGGGGGTGACAGGGTCAATTGAATAGTTAGGATCTGGAAAGTTCTGTCTGAGAGTGTCGGTGAGACAGGGTCAATCGAGTGGTTAGGGTCTGGAATGTACTGTCTGAGATTGTGGGCGAGACAGGGTCAATCGAGTGTTTAGGATCTGACATGCACTGTCTGAGATTGTTGGGGAGACAGGGTCAATCGAGGGGTTAGGTTCTGGAACGCACTATCTGAGAGTGTGGGGGAGACAGGGTCAATCGAGTGGTTAGGATCTGAAATGCACTGTCTGAGATTGTTGGGGAGACAGGGTCAATCGAGTGGTTAGGGTCTGGAATATAATGTCTGAGAGTGTGGGGGAGACAGGGTAAATCGAAAGGTTAGGATCTGGAATGCACTGTGTGAGAGTGTGGGGGAGACAGGGTCATTCTAAAGATTAGGTTCTGGAATGCGCTGTCTGAGAGTGTGGGGGAGACAGGGTCAATCGACTGGTTAGGATCTGGAATGCACTGTCTGAGATTGTGGCGGAGATAGGGACAATCGAGTGGTTAGGATCTGGAATGCACTGCCTGTGAGTGTGGTGGAGACAGGGTCAATCGAGTGGTTCGGGTCTGGAATGCACTGTCTGAGAGTGTGGGGGAGACAGGGTCAATCGAGTGGTTAGGATGAGGAATGCACTCTCTGAGTGTGGTGGAGACAGGACAATCGAATTGTTAGGGTCTGGAATGCACTGTCTGAGAGTGTGGGGGAGACAGGGTAAATCGAGGGGTTAGGATCTGGAATGCGCTGTCTGAGAGTGTGGGGGAGACAGGGTCAATCGAGTGGTTAGGGTCTGGAATGCACTGTCTGAGAGTGTGGGGGAGACAGGGTCAATCGAGTGGTTAGGATCTGGAATGCGCTGTCTGAGAGTGTGGTGGAGACAGGGTCAATCGAGTGGTTAGGATCAGGAACGCACTGTCTGTGAGTGTCGGTGTGACAGGGTCAATCGAGTGTTTAGGATCTGAAATGCACTGTCTGAGATTGTTGGGGAGACAGGGTCAATCGAGTGGTTAGGGTCTGGAATATAATGTCTGAGAGTGTGGCGGAGGCAGGGTCAATCGAGTGGTTAGGATCTGGAATGCATTTTTTGAGGGTGTGGGGGAGACAGGGTCAATCGAGTGTTTAGGATCAGGAACGCACTGTCTAAGAGTCTGGGGGTAACAGTGTGAATCGAGTGGTTAGGGTCAGGAACGCCCTGACTGAGAGTGTGGGTGCGACAGGTTCAATCGAGTGGTTAGGGTCAGGAATGCACTCTCTGAGAGTGTGGGGGACAAAGAGTCAATCGAGTGGTTAGGATCTGGAATGTACTGTCTGAGAGTGTGGCGGAGACAGGGTCAATCGAGTGTTTAGGTTCTGGAATGTACTGTCTGGGAATGTGGAGGAGACAGGGTCAATCGAGTGGTTTGGATCTGGAACGCACTGTCTGAGAGTGTGGGGGAGACAGGTTCAATCGAGTGGTTTGGATCTGGAATGCACTGTCTGAGCGTGTGGGGGAGACAGGGTCAATCGAGTGGTTAGGATGAGGAATGAACTGTATGAGAGGTTGGGGGAGACAGGGTCAATCGAGTGGTTAGGGTCTGGAATGCACTGTCTGAGAGTGTGGGGGTGACAGGGTCAATCGAGTGGTTAGGATCTGGAATGCACTATCTGAGAGTGTGGTAGAGACAGGGTCAATCGAATGGTTAGGATCTGGAACGCAGTGTCCGAGACTGTGGGGCAGTCTGGGTCAATCGAGTGGTTAGGGTCTGGAACGCACTGTCTGAGAGTGTGGGGCAGACTGGGTCAATCGAGTGGTTAGGGTCTGGAACGCGCTGCCTGAGAGTGTGGGGGAGACAGGGTCAATCGAGTGGTTAGGATCTGGAATGCACTGTCTGAGAGTGTGGGGGAGACAGGGTCAATCGAGTGTTTAGGGTCTGGAATGCACTGTCTGAGAGTGTGGGGGAGACAGGGTAAATAGAGGGGTTAGGATCTGGAATGTACTGTCTGAGAGTATGGGGGAGACAGGGTAAATAGAGGGGTTAGGATCTGGAATGTACTGTCTGAGAGTGTAGGGGAGACAGGGTCAATCGAGTGGTTAGGGTCTGGAACGCACTGTCTGAGAGTGTGGGGGAGACAGGGTCAATCGAATGGTTAGGATCTGGAATGAACTGTATGAGAGGTTGGGGGAGACAGGGTCAATCGAGTGCTTAGGGTCTGGAATGCACTGTCTGAGAGTGTGGGGTTGACAGGGTCAATCGAGTGGTTAGGATCTGGAATGCACTATCTGAGAGTGTGGTGGAGACAGGGTCAATCGAATGGTTAGGATCTGGAACGCACTGTCTGAGAGTGTGGGAGAGACAGGGTCAATCGAGTGGTTAGGGGCTGGAACGCGCTGCCTGAGAGTGTGGGGGAGACAGGGTCAATCGAGTGGTTAGGGTCTGGAACGCGCTGCCTGAGAGTGTGGGGGAGACAGGGTCAATCGAGTTGTTAGGATCTGGAATGCACTGTCTGAGATTGTGGGGGAGACAGGGTCAATCGAGTGGTTAGGGTCTGGAATGCACTGTCTGAGAGTGTGGGGGAGACAAAGTAAATAGAGGGGTTAGGATATTGAATGTACTGTCTGAGAATGTGGTGGAGACAGGGTAAATAGAGGGGTTAGGATCTGGAATGTACTGTCTGAGAGTGTAGGGGAGACAGGGTCAATCGAGTGGTTAGGGTCTGGAACGCACTGTCTGAGAGTGTGGGGGAGACAGGGTCAATCGAATGGTTAGGGGCTGGAATGCGCTGTCTGAGAGTGTGGGGGAGACAGGGTCAATCGAGTGGTAAGGATCTTGAATGTACTGTCTGAGAGTATGGGGGAGACAGGGTCAATAGAGTGGTTAGGATCTGGAATGCACTATCTGAGAGTGTGGTGGAGACAGGGTCAATCGAATGGTTAGGATCTGGAACGCACTGTCTGAGAGTGTGGGAGAGACAGGGTCAATCGAGTGGTTAGGGTCTGGAACGCGCTGCCTGAGAGTGTGGGGGAGACAGGGTCAATCGAGTGGTTAGGATCTGGAATGCACTGTCTGAGAGTGTGGGGGAAACACGGTCAATCGAGTGGTTAGGGTCTGGAATGCACTGTCTGAGAGTGTGGGGGAGACAAAGTAAATAGAGGGGTTAGGATAT
Organism: Isurus oxyrinchus; assembly: GCA_026770705.1. Taxonomy (NCBI): domain Eukaryota; kingdom Metazoa; phylum Chordata; class Chondrichthyes; order Lamniformes; family Lamnidae; genus Isurus; species Isurus oxyrinchus. The sequence continues at coordinate 85,017 of JANJGN010000779.1, forward strand.
TGAATGTACTGTCTGAGAATGTGGTGGAGACAGGGTAAATAGAGGGGTTAGGATCTGGAATGTACTGTCTGAGAGTGTAGGGGAGACAGGGTCAATCGAGTGGTTAGGGTCTGGAACGCACTGTCTGAGAGTGTGGGGGAGACAGGGTCAATCGAATGGTTAGGGGCTGGAATGCGCTGTCTGAGAGTGTGGGGGAGACAGGGTCAATCGAGTGGTTAGGGTCTGGAATAGACTGTCTGAGATTGTGGGGAGACAGGGTCAATAGAGTTGTAAGGATCTTGAATGTACTGTCTGAGAGTATGGGGGAGACAGGGTCAATAGAGTGGTTAGGATCTGGAACGTACTGTCTGAGAGTGTGGGGGACACAGAGTCAATCGAGTGGTTAGGATCTGGAATGCACTGTCTGAGAGTGTGGGGGAGACAGGGTCAATCGAGTGGTTAGGATCTGGAATGCACTGTCTGAGAGTTTGGGGGAGACAGGGTCAATCAAGGGGGTAGGATATGGAATGCACTGTCTGAGAGTGTGGGGGAGACAGGGTCAATCGAGTGGTTAGGATCTGGAAAGTACTGTCTGAGAGTGCAGGGGTGACAGGGTTAATTGAGTGGTTAGGATCAGGAACGCAGTCTCTGAGTGTGGTGGAGATAGGCGAATCGAATGGTTAGGGTCTGGAATGCACTTTCTGAGAGTGTGGGGGAGACAGGGTCAATCGAGTGGTTAGGAACTGGAAAGCACTGTCTGAGTGTGTCGGTGAGACAGGGTCAATCCAGTGGTTAGGGTCTGGAGTGCAGTGTTTGTGTGTTGGGGGGACAGGGTGAATCGAGTGGTTAGGGTTTGGAACGCACTGTCAGAGTGTGTGGCGGAGACAGGGTCGATCGAGTGGTTAGGACCAGGAACGCAATTTCTGAGAGTGTGGGGCAGACAGGGTCAATCGAATGGTTAGGAACTGGAAAGTACAGCCTGAGAGTGTCGGTGAGACAGGGTCAATCGAGTGGATAGGGTCTGGAACGCACTGTCTGAGAGTGTGGGGGAGACAGGTTCAATCGAGTGGTTAGGGTCTGGAACGCACCGTCTGATAGTGTGGCGGAGACATGGTCAATCGAGTGGGTAGGGTCTGGAACACACTGTCTGAGAGTGTGGGGGAGACGGTCAATCGAAAGGTTAGGATCTGGAATGCACTGTCTGAGAGTGTGGTGCAGACAGGGTCAATCGAATGGTTAGGATCTGGAAAGAACTGTATGAGAATGTCGGTTAGCAGGGTCAATCGAGTAGTTAGCATCAGGAACGTACTGTCTGAGAGAGTTGGAGAGACAGGGGCAATCGAATGGTTAGGAACTGGAAAGCACCATCTGATAGTGTGGCGGAGACATGGTCAATCGAGTGGTTAGGATCTGGAATGTACTGTCTGAAAGTGTGGCGGAGAGAGGGTCAATCGAAAGGTTAGGATCTGGAATGCGCAGTCTGAGAGTGTGGGGGAGACAGGGTCAATCGAGTGGTTAGGATTTGGAACGCACTGTCTGAGAGTGTGGGGGAGACAGGGTCAATTGAGTGGTTAGGGTCTTGAACGCAATGTCTGAGAGTTTGTGGGAGACAGGGTCAATCAAGTGTTTAGGATCAGGAACGCACTTTCTAAGAATCTGGGGGTAACAGTGTCAATCGAGTGGTTAGGGTCAGGAACGCACTGACTGAGAATGTGGGGGTGTCAGGTTCAATCGAGTGGATAGAGTCTGGAATGCACTGACTGAGAATGTGGGGGAGACAGGGTCAATTGAGTGGTTAGGATCTGGAATATACTGACTGAGAGTGTGGGGGAGACAGGGTCAATTGAGTGGTTAGAATCAGGAACGCACTGTCTGAGAGTGTGGGGGAGACAGTTTCAATCGAGTGGTTAGGATGAGGAATGCACTCTCTGAGTGTGGTGGAGACAGGACAATCGAGTGGTTAGGGTCTGGGATGCACTGTCTGAGAGTGTGGGGGTGACAGGGTCAATCGAATAGTTAGGATCTGGAAAGCACTGTCTGAGAGTGTCGGTGAGACAGGGTCAATCGAGTGGTTAGGGTCTGGAATGTACTGTCTGAGATTGTAGGGGAGACAGGGTCAATCGAGTGTTTAGGTTCTGAAATGCACTGTCTGAGATTGTTGGGGAGACAGGGTCAATCGAGTGGTTAGGTTCTGGAATGCACTGTCTGAGAGTGTGGGGGAGACAGGGTCAATCGAGTGGTTAGGATCTGAAATGCACTGTCTGAGATTGTTGGGGAGACAGGGTCAATCGAGTGGTTAGGGTCTGGAATATAATGTCTGAGAGTGTGGGGGAGACAGGGTCAATCGAAAGGTTAGGATCTGGAATGTACTGTGTGAGAGTGTGGGGGAGACTGGTCATTCATAAGATTAGGATCTGGAATGCGCTGTCTGAGAGTGTGGGGGAGACAGGGTAAATCGAAAGGTTAGGATCTGGAATGCGCTGTCTGAGAGTGTGGGGGAGACAGGGTCAATCGAGTGGTTAGGATCTGGAATGCACTGTTTGAGATTGTGGCGGAGATAGGGACAATCGAGTGGTTAGGATCTGGAATGCACTGCCTGTGAGTGTGGTGGAGACAGGGTCAATCGAGTGGTTCGTGTCTGGAATGCACTGTCTGAGCGTGTGGGGGAGACAGGGTCAATCGAGTGGTGAGGATGAGGAATGCACTCTCTGAGTGTGGTGGAGACAGGACAATCGAATTGTTAGGGTCTGGAATGCACTGCCTGAGAGTGTGGGGGAGACAGGGTAAATCGAGGGGTTAGGATCTGGCATGCGCTGTCTGAGAGTGTGGGGGAGACAGGGTCAATCGAGTGGTTAGGGTCTGGAATGCACCGTCTGAGAGTGTGGGGGTGACAGGGTCAATCGAGTGGTTAGGATCTGGAATGCGCTGTCTGAAAGTGTGGTGGAGACAGGGTCAATCGAGTGGTTAGGATCAGGAACGCACTGTCTGTGAGTGTCGGTGTGACAGGGTCAATCGAGTGTTTAGGATCTGAAATTCACTGTCTGAGATTGTTGGGGAGACAGGGTCAATCGAGTGGTTAGGGTCTGGAATATAATGTCTGAGAGTGTGGGGGAGCCAGGGTCAATCGAGTGGTTAGGATCTGGAATGCACTTTTTGAGGGTGTGGGGGAGACAGGGTCAATCGAGTGTTTAGGATCAGGAACGCACTGTCTAAGTGTCTGGGGGTAACAGTGTCAATCGAGTGGTTAGGGTCTGGAATGTACTGTCTGAGATTGTGGGGGAGACAGGGTCAATCGAGTGTTTAGGATCTGAAATGCACTGTCTGAGATTGTTGGGGAGACAGGGTCAATCGAGTGGTTAGGATCTGGAATGCACTGTCTGAGAGTGTGGGGGAGACAGGGTCAATCGAGTGGTTAGGATCTGAAATGCACTGTCTGAGATTGTTGGGGAGATTGGTCAAGCGAGTGGTTAGGATCTGGAATGCGCTGTCTGAGAGTGTGGGGGAGACAGGGTAAATCGAAAGGTTAGGATCTGGAATGTACTGTGTGAGAGTGTGGGGGAGACAGGGTCATTCTAAAGATTAGGATCTGGAATGCGCTGTCTGAGAGTGTGGGGGAGACAGGGTCAATCGAGTGGTTAGGATCTGGAATGCACTGTCTGAGATTGTGGCGGAGTTAGGGACAATCGAGTGGTTAGGATCTGGAATGCACTGCCTGTGAGTGTGGTGGAGACAGGGTCAATCGAGTGATTCGGGTCTGGAATGCACTGTCTGAGTGTGTGTGGGAGACAGGGTCAATCGAGAGGTTAGGTTCTGGAATACACTGTCTGAGAGTGTGGGGGAGACAGGGTCAATAGAGTGGTTAGGATCTTGAATGTACTGTCTGAGAGTGTGGGGTAGACAGGGTCAATAGAGTGGTTAGGATCTGGAACGTACTGTCTGAGAGTGTGGAGGACACAGGTCAATCGAGTGGTTAGGTGCTGGAATGAACTGTATGAGAGGTTGGGGGAGACAGGGTCAATCGAGTGGTTAGGGTCTGGAATGCACTGTCTGAGAGTGTGGGGGTGACAGGGTCAATCGAGTGTTTAGGATCTGGAATGCACTATCTGAGAGTGTGGTGGAGACAGGGTCAATCGAATGGTTAGGATCTGGAACGCACTGTCTGAGAGTGTGGGAGAGACAGGGTCAATCGAGTGGTTAGGGTCTGGAACGCGCTGCCTGAGAGTGTGGGGGAGACAGGGTCAATCGAGTGGTTAGGATCTGGAATGCACTGTCTGAGAGTGTGGGGGAGACAGGGTCAATCGAGTGGTTAGGATCTGAAATGCACTGTCTGAGATTGTTGGGGAGACAGGGTCAATCGAGTGGTTAGGGTCTGGAATATAACGTCTGAGATTGTGGGGGAGACAGGGTCAATCGAAAGGTTAGGATCTGGAATGTACTGTGTGAGAGTGTGGGGGAGACTGGTCATTCATAAGATTAGGATCTGGAATGCGCTGTCTGAGAGTGTGGGGGAGACAGGGTAAATCGAAAGGTTAGGATCTGGAATGTGCTGTCTGAGAGTGTGGGGGAGACAGGGTCAATCGAGTGGTTAGGATCTGGAATGCACTGTCTGAGATTGTGGCGGAGATAGGGACAATCGAGTGGTTAGGATCTGGAATGCACTGCCTGTGAGTGTGGTGGAGACAGGGTCAATCGAGTGGTTCGTGTCTGGAATGCACTGTCTGAGCGTGTGGGGGAGACAGGGTCAATCGAGTGGTTAGGATGAGGAATGCACTCTCTGAGTGTGGTGGAGACAGGACAATCGAATTGTTAGGGTCTGGAATGCACTGCCTGAGAGTGTGGGGGAGACAGGGTAAATCGAGGGGTTAGGATCTGGCATGCGCTGTCTGAGAGTGTGGGGGAGACAGGGTCAATCGAGTGGTTAGGGTCTGGAATGCACCGTCTGAGAGTGTGGGGGTTACAGGGTCAATCGAGTGGTTAGGATCTGGAATGCGCTGTCTGAAAGTGTGGTGGAGACAGGGTCAATCGAGTGGTTAGGATCAGGAACGCACTGTCTGTGAGTGTCGGTGTGACAGGGTCAATCGAGTGTTTAGGATCTGAAATTCACTGTCTGAGATTGTTGGGGAGACAGGGTCAATCGAGTGGTTGGGGTCTGGAATATAATGTCTGAGAGTGTGGGGGAGCCAGGGTCAATCGAGTGGTTAGGATCTGGAATGCACTTTTTGAGGGTGTGGGGGAGACAGGGTCAATCGAGTGTTTAGGATCAGGAACGCACTGTCTAAGAGTCTGGGGGTAACAGTGTCAATCGAGTGGTTAGGGTCTGGAATGTACTGTCTGAGATTGTGGGGGAGACAGGGTCAATCGAGTGTTTAGGATCTGAAATGCACTGTCTGAGATTGTTGGGGAGACAGGGTCAATCGAGTGGTTAGGTTCTGGAATACACTGTCTGAGAGTGTGGGGGAGACAGGGTCAATAGAGTGGTTAGGATCTTGAATGTACTGTCTGAGACTGTGGGGTAGACAGGGTCAATAGAGTGGTTAGGATCTGGAACGTACTGTCTGAGAGTGTGGGAGAGACAGGGTCAATCGAGTGGTTAGGTGCTGGAATGCGCTGTCTGAGAGTGTGGGAGAGACAGGGTCAATCGAGTGGTTAGGATCTGGAACGCACTGTCTGAGAGTGTGGGAGAGACAGGGTCAATCGAGTGGTTAGGATCTGGAATGCACTGTCTGAGAGTGTGGGGGAGACAGGGTCAATCGAGTGGTTAGGGTCTGGAATGCACTGTCTGAGAGTGTGGGGGAGACAAAGTAAATAGAGGGGTTAGGATATTGAATGTACTGTCTGAGAATGTGGTGGAGACATGGTAAATAGAAGGGTTAGGATCTGGAATGTACTGTCTGAGAGTGTAGGGGAGACAGGGTCAATCGAGTGGTTAGGGTCTGGAACGCACTGTCTGAGAGTGTGGGGGAGACAGGGTCAATCGAATGGTTAGGGGCTGGAATGCGCTGTCTGAGAGTGTGGGGGAGACAGGGTCAATCGAGTGGTTAGGGTCTGGAATAGACTGTCTGAGAGTGTTGCGGAGACAGGGTCAATAGAATGGTAAGGATCTTGAATGTACTGTCTGAGAGTATGGGGGAGACAGGGTCAATAGAGTGGTTAGGATCTGGAACGTACTGTCTGAGAGTGTGGGGGACACAGAGTCAATCGAGTGGTTAGGATCTGGAATGCACTGTCTGAGAGTGTGGGGGAGACAGGGTCAATCGAGTGGTTAGAATCTGGAATGCACTGTCTGAGAGTGTGGGGGAGACAGGGTCAATCGAGTGGTTAGAATCTGGAATGCACTGTCTGAGAGTGTGGGGGAGACAGGGTCAATCGAGTGGTTAGAATCTGGAATGCACTGTCTGAGAGTGTGGGGGAGACAGGGTCAATCGAGTGCTTAGGATCTGGAATGTACTGTCTGAGAATGTGGGAGAGACAGGGTCAATCGAGTGCTTAGGATCTGGAATGTACTGTCTGAGAGTTTGGGGAGACAGGGTCAATAGAGGGGTTAGGATCTGGAACGCACTGTCTGAGAGTGTGGGGGAGACAGGATCATCGAATTGTTAGGGGCTGGAATGCGCTGTCTGAGAGTGTGGGAGAGACAGGGTCAATCGAGTGGTTAGGATCTGGAATGCACTGTCTGAGAGCGTGCGGGAGACAGGGTCAATCGAATGGTTAGGATCTGGAATGCGCTGTCTGAGAGTGTGGGGGAGACAGGGTCAATCGAGGGGTTAGGATCTGGAATGCGCTGTCTGAGAGTGTGGGTGAGACAGGGTCAATCGAGTGGTTAGGATCTGGAAAGTACTGTCTGAGAGTGCAGGGGTGACGGGGTTAATTGAGTGGTTAGGTTCAGGAACGCAGTCTCTGAGTGTGGTGGAGATAGGTGATTCGAATGGTTAGGGTCTGGAATGCACTTTCTGAGAGTGTGGGGCAGACTGGTTCAATCGAGTGGTTAGGAACTGGAAAGCACTGTCTGAGTGTGTCGGTGAGACAGGGTCAATCCAGTGGTTAGGGTCTGGAGTGCAGTGTTTGTGTGTTGGGGGGACAGGGTTAATCGAGTGGTTAGGGTCTGGAACGCACTGTCAGAGTGTGTGGCGGAGACAGGGTCGATCGAGTGGTTAGGACCAGGAACGCAATTTCTGAGAGTGTGGGGCAGACAGGGTCAATCGAATGGTTAGGAACTGGAAAGTACAGCCTGAGAGTGTCGGTGAGACAGGGTCAATCGAGTGGATAGGGTCTGGAACTCACTGTCTGAGAGTGTGGGGGAGACAGGTTCAATTGAGTGGTTAGGGTCTGGAACGCACCGTCTGATAGTGTGGCGGAGACATGGTCAATCGAGTGGGTAGGGTCTGGAACACACTGTCTGAGAGTGTGGGGGAGATGGTCAATCGAAAGGTTAGGATCTGGAATGCACTGTCTGAGAGTGTGGTGCAGGCAGGGTCAATCGAATGGTTAGGATCTGGAAAGAACTGTATGAGAATGTCGGTTAGCAGGGTCAATCGAGTAGTTAGCATCAGGAACGTACTGTCTGAGAGAGTTGGAGAGACAGGGGCAATCGAATGGTTAGGAACTGGAATATACTGTCTGAAAGTGTGGCGGAGAGAGAGTCAATCGAAAGGTTAGGATCTGGAATGCGCAGTCTGAGAGTGTGGGGGAGACAGGGTCAATCGAGTGGTTAGGATTTGGAACGCACTGTCTGAGAGTGTGGGGGAGACAGGGTCAATTGAGTGGTTAGGGTCTTGAACGCAATGTCTGAGAGTTTGTGGGAGACAGGGTCAATCAAGTGTTTAGGATCAGGAACGCACTTTCTAAGAATCTGGGGGTAACAGTGTCAATCGAGTGGTTAGGGTCAGGAACGCACTGACTGAGAATGTGGGGGTGTCAGGTTCAATCGAGTGGATAGAGTCTGGAATTCACTGACTGAGAATGTGGGGGAGACAGGGTCAATTGAGTGGTTAGGATCTGGAATGCACTGACTGAGAGTGTAGGGGAGACAGGGTCAATCGAGTGGTTAGGATGAGGAATGCACTCTCTGAGTGTGGGGGAGACAGGACAATCGAGTGGTTAGGGTCTGGGATGCAATTTCTGAGAGTGTGGGGGTGACAGGGTCAATCGAATAGTTAGGATCTGGAAAGCACTGTCTGAGAGTGTCGGTGAGACAGGGTCAATCGAGTGGTTAGGGTCTGGAATGTACTGTCTGAGAATGTGGTGGAGACAGGGTAAATAGAGGGGTTAGGATCTGGAATGTACTGTCTGAGAGTGTGGGGGAGACAGGGTCAATCGGATGGTTAGGGGCTGGAATGCGTTGTCTGAGAGTGTGGGTGAGACAGGGTCAATCGAGTGGTTAGGGTCTGGAATAGACTGTCTGAGAGTGTTGCGGAGACAGGGTCAATAGAATGGTAAGGATCTTGAATGTACTGTCTGAGAGTATGGGGGAGACAGGGTCAATCAAGGGGGTAGGATATGGAATGCACTGTCTGAGAGTGTGGGGGAGACAGGGTCAATCGAGTGCTTAGGATCTGGAATGTACTGTCTGAGAATGTGGGAGAGACAGGGTCAATCGAGTGCTTTGGATCTGGAATGTACTGTCTGAGAGTTTGGGGAGACAGGGTAAATAGAGGGGTTAGGATCTGGAACGCACTGTCTGAGAGTGTGGGGGAGACAGGATCATCGAATTGTTAGGGGCTGGAATGCGCTGTCTGAGAGTGTGGGAGAGACAGGGTCAATCGAGTGGTTAGGATCTGGAATGCACTGTCTGAGAGCGTGGGGGAGACAGGGTCAATCGAATGGTTAGGATCTGGAATGCGCTGTCTGAGAGTGTGGGGGAGACAGGGTCAATCGAGTGGTTAGGATCTGGAAAGTACTCTCTGAGAGTGCAGGGGTGACAGGGTTAATTGAGTGGTTAGGATCAGGAACGCAGTCTCTGAGTGTGGTGGAGATAGGCGATTCGAATGGTTAGGGTCTGGAATGCACTTTCTGAGAGTGTGGGGCAGACTGGTTCAATCGAGTGGTTAGGAACTGGAAAGCACTGTCTGAGTGTGTCGGTGAGACAGGGTCAATCCAGTGGTTAGGGTCTGGAGTGCAGTGTTTGTGTGTTGGGGGGACAGGGTTAATCGAGTGGTTAGGGTCTGGAACGCACTGTCAGAGTGTGTGGCGGAGACAGGGTCGATCGAGTGGTTAGGACCAGGAACGCAATTTCTGAGAGTGTGGGGCAGACAGGGTCAATCGAATGGTTAGGAACTGGAAAGTACAGCCTGAGAGTGTCGGTGAGACAGGGTCAATCGAGTGGATAGGGTCTGGAACGCACTGTCTGAGAGTGTGGGGGAGACAGGTTCAATCGAGTGGTTAGGGTCTGGAACGCACCGTCTGATAGTGTGGCGGAGACATGGTCAATCGAGTGGGTAGGGTCTGGAACACACTGTCTGAGAGTGTGGGGGAGACGGTCAATCGAAAGGTTAGGATCTGGAATGCACTGTCTGAGAGTGTGGTGCAGACAGGGTCAATCGAATGGTTAGGATCTGGAAAGAACTGTATGAGAATGTCGGTTAGCAGGGTCAATCGAGTAGTTAGCATCAGGAACGTACTGTCTGAGAGAGTTGGAGAGACAGGGGCAATCGAATGGTTAGGAACTGGAAAGCACCATCTGATAGTGTGGCGGAGACATGGTCAATCGAGTGGTTAGGATCTGGAATGTACTGTCTGAAAGTGTGGCGGAGAGAGAGTCAATCGAAAGGTTAGGATCTGGAATGCGCAGTCTGAGAGTGTGGGCGAGACAGGGTCAATCGAGTGGTTAGGATTTGGAACGCACTGTCTGAGAGTGTGGGGGAGACAGGGTCAATTGAGTGATTAATTTCTGGAATGCGCTGTCTGAGAGTTTGTGGGAGACAGGGTCAATCAAGTGTTTAGGAACAGGAACGCACTTTCTAAGAATCTGGGGGTAACAGTGTCAATCGAGTGGTTAGGGTCAGGAACGCACTGACTGAGAATGTGGGGGTGTCAGGTTCAATCGAGTGGATAGAGTCTGGAATTCACTGACTGAGAATGTGGGGGAGACAGGGTCAATTGAGTGGTTAGGATCTGGAATGCACTGACTGAGAGTGTAGGGGAGACAGGGTCAATTGAGTGGTTAGAATCAGGAACGCACTGTCTGAGAGTGTGGGGGAGACAGGGTCAATCGAGTGGTTAGGATGAGGAATGCACTCTCTGAGTGTGGGGGAGACAGGACAATCGAGTGGTTAGGGTCTGGGATGCAATTTCTGAGAGTGTGGGGGTGACAGGGTCAATCGAATAGTTAGGATCTGGAAAGCACTGTCTGAGAGTGTCGGTGAGACAGGGTCAATCGAGTGGTTAGGGTCTGGAATGTACTGTCTGAGATTGTGGGGGAGACAGGGTCAATCGAGTGTTTAGGATCTGAAATGCACTGTCTGAGATTGTTGGGGAGACAGGGTCAATCGAGTGGTTAGGTTCTGGAATGCACTGTCTGAGAGTGTGGGGGAGACAGGGTCAATTGAGTGGTTAGGTTCTGAAATGCACTGTCTGAGATTGTTGGGGAGACAGGGTCAATCGAGTGGTTAGGGTCTGGAATATTATGTCTGAGAGTGTGGGGGAGACAGGGTCAATCGAAAGGTTAGGATCTGGAATGTACTGTGTGAGAGTGTGGGGGAGACAGGGTCATTCATAAGATTAGGATCTGGAATGCGCTGTCTGAGAGTGTGGGGGAGACAGGGTAAATCGAAAGGTTAGGATCTGGAATGTACTGTGTGAGAGTGTGGGGGAGACAGGGTCATTCTAAAGATTAGGATCTGGAATGCGCTGTCTGAGAGTGTGGGGGAGACAGGGTCAATCGAGTGGTTAGGATCTGGAATGCACTGTCTGAGATTGTGGCGGAGATAGGGACAATCGAGTGTTTAGGATCTGGAATGCACTGCCTGTGAGTGTGGTGGAGACAGGGTCAATCGAGTGGTTCGGGTCTGGAATGCACTGTCTGAGCGTGTGGGGGAGACAGGGTCAATCGAGTGGTTAGGATGAGGAATGCACTCTCTGAGTGTGGTGGAGACAGGACAATCGAATTGTTAGGGTCTGGAATGCACTGCCTGAGAGTGTGGGGGAGACAGGGTAAATCGAGGGGTTAGGATCTGGCATGCGCTGTCTGAGAGTGTGGGGGAGACAGGGTCAATCGAGTGGTTAGGGTCTGGAATGCACCGTCTGAGAGTGTGGGGGTGACAGGGTCAATCGAGTGGTTAGGATCTGGAATGCGCTGTCTGAGAGTGTGGTGGAGACAGGGTCAATCGAGTGGTTAGGATCAGGAACGCACTGTCTGTGAGTGTCGGTGTGACAGGGTCAATCGAGTGTTTAGGATCTGAAATTCACTGTCTGAGATTGTTGGGGAGACAGGGTCAATCGAGTGGTTAGGGTCTGGAATATAATGTCTGAGAGTGTGGGGGAGCCAGGGTCAATCGAGTGGTTAGGATCTGGGATGCACTTTTTGAGGGTGTGGGGGAGACAGGGTCAATCGAGTGTTTAGGATCAGGAACGCACTGTCTAAGAGTCTGGGTGTAACAGTGTCAATCGAGTGCATAGGGTCTGGAATGTACTGTCTGAGATTGTGGGGGAGACAGGGTCAATCGAGTGTTTAGGATCTGAAATGCACTGTCTGAGATTGTTGGGGAGACAGGGTCAATTGAGTGGTTAGGTTCTGGAATGCACTGTCTGAGAGTGTGGGGGAGACAGGGTCAATCGAGTCGTTAGGATCTGAAATGCACTGTCTGAGATTGTTGGGGAGATGGGTCAATCGAGTGGTTAGGGTCTGGAATATAATGTCTGAGAGTGTGGGGGAGACAGGGTCAATCGAAAGATTAGGATCTGGAATGTACTGTGTGAGAGTGTGGGGGAGACTGGTCATTCTAAAGATTAGGATCTGGAATGCGCTGTCTGAGAGTGTGGGGGAGACAGGGTAAATCGAAAGGTTAGGATCTGGAATGTACTGTGTGAGAGTGTGGGGGAGACAGGGTCATTCTAAAGATTAGGATCTGGAATGCGCTGTCTGAGAGTGTCGGGGAGACAGGGTCAATCGAGTGGTTAGGATCTGGAATGCACTGTCTGAGATTGTGGCGGAGATAGGGACAATCGAGTGGTTTGGATCTGGAATGCACTGCCTGTGAGTGTGGTGGAGACAGGGTCAATCGGGTGGTTCGGGTCTGGAATGCACTGTCTGAGCGTGTGGGGGAGACAGGGTCAATCGAGTGGTTAGGATGAGGAATGCACTCTCTGAGTGTGGTGGAGACAGGACAATCGAATTGTTAGGGTCTGGAATGCACTGCCTGAGAGTGTGGGGGAGACAGGGGCAATCGAATGTTTAGGATCAGGAACGCACTGTCTAAGAGTCTGGGGGTAACAGTGTCAATCGAGTGGTTAGGGTCAGGAACGCCCTGACTGAGAGTGTGGGTGTGACAGTTTCAATCGAGTGGTTAGGGTCAGGAATGCACTGTCTGAGAGTGTGGGGGAGAAAGAGTCAATCGAGTGGTTTGGATCTGGAATGTACTGTCTGAGAGTGTCGGGGAGACAGGGTCAATCAAGTGGTTAGGATCAGGAATGCACTGTCTGAGAGTGTCGGGGAGAGAGGGTCAATCGAGTGGTTAGGATGAGGAATGCACTCTCTGAGTGTGGTGGAGACAGGGTCAATCGAGTGGTTAGGGTCTGGGATGCAATTTCTGAGAGTGTGGGGGAGACAGGGTAAATCGAGGGGTTAGGATCTGGCATGCGCTGTCTGAGAGTGTTGGGGAGACAGGGTCAATCGAGTGGTTAGGGTCTGGAATGCACTGTCTGAGAGTGTGGGGGTGACAGGTTCAATCGAGTGGTTTGGATCTGGAATACGCTGTCTGAGAGTGTGGTGGAGACAGGGTCAATCGAGGGGTTAGGATCAGGAACGCACTGTCTGTGAGTGTCGGTTTGACAGGGTCAATCGAGTGTTTAGGATCTGAAATGCACTGTCTGAGATTGTTAGGGAGACAGGGTAAATCGAGTGGTTAGGGTCTGGAATATAATGTCTGAGAGTGTGGGGGAGCCAGGGTCAATCGAGTGGTTAGGATCTGGAATGCACTTTTTGAGGGTGTGGGGGAGACAGGGTCAATCGAGTGTTTAGGATCAGGAACGCACTGTCTAAGAGTCTGGGGGTAACAGTGTCAATCGAGTGGTTAGGGTCAGGAACGCCCTGACTGAGAGTGTGGGTGTGACAGGTTCAATCGAGTGGTTAGGGTCAGGAATGCACTGTCTGAGAGTGTGGGGGACAAAGAGTCAATCGAGTGGTTTGTATCTGGAATGTACTGTCTGAGAGTGTCGGGGAGACAGGGTCAATATAGTGGTTAGGATCTGGAACGTACTATCTGAGAGTGTGGCGGACACAGAGTCAATCGAGTGGTTAGGGGCTGGAATGCGCTGTCTGAGAGTGTGGGAGAGACAGGGTCAATCGAGTGGTTAGGATCTGGAATGAACTGTATGAGAGGTTGGGGGAGACTGGGTAAATCGAGTGGTTAGGGTCTGGAATGCACTGTCTGAGATTGTGGGGGAGACAGGGTCAATCGAGTGGTTAGGATCTGGAATGAACTGTATGAGAGGTTGGGGGAGACAGGGTAAATCGAGTGGTTAGGGTCTGGAATGCACTGTCTGAGAGTGTGGTGGAGACAGGGTCAATCGAATGGTTAGGATCTGGAGCGCACTGTCTGAGTGTGTGGGGGAGACAGGGTCAATCGAGTGGTTAGGGACTGGAACGCGCTGCCTGAGAGTGTGGGGGAGACAGGGTCAATCGAGTGGTTAGGATCAGGAACGCACTGTCTGAGAGTGTGGGGGAGAAAGGGTCATTCTAAAGATTAGGATCTGGAATGCGCTGTCTGAGAGTGTGGGGGAGACAGGGTCAATCGAGTGGTTAGGATCTGGATTGCACTGTCTGAGATTGTGGCGGAGATAGGGACAATCGAGTGGTTAGGATCTGGAATGCACTGCCTGTGAGTGTGGTGGAGACAGGGTCAATCGAGTGGTTCGGGTCTGGAATGCACTGTCTGAGCGTGTGGGGGAGACAGGGTCAATCGAGTGGTTAGGATCAGGAACGCACTGTCTGTGAGTGTCGGTGTGACAGGGTCAATCGAGTGTTTAGGATCTGAAATGCACTGTCTGAGATTGTTGGGGAGACAGGGTCAATCGAGTGGTTAGGGTCTGGAATATAATGTCTGAGAGTGTGGGGGAGCCAGGGTCAATCGAGTGGTTATGATCAGGAATGCACTGTCTGAGAGTGTGGGGGAGACAGGGTCAATCGAGTGGTTAGGATCTGGAATGCACTGTCTGAGAGTGTGGGGGAGACAGGGTCAATCGAATGGTTAGGGGCTGGAATGCACTATCTGAGAGTGAGGTGGAGACAAGGTCAATCGAATGGTTAGGATCTGGAACGCACTGTCTGAGAATGTCGGGGAGACAGGGTCAATCGAGTGTTTAGGATCTGAAATGCACTGTCTGAGATTGTTGGGGAGACAGGGTCAATCGAGTGGTTTGGGTCTGGAATATAATGTCTGAGAGTGTGGGGGAGCCAGTGTCAATTGAGTGGTTAGGATCTGGAATGCACTTTTTGAGGGTGTGGGGGAGACAGGGTCAATCGAGTGTTTAGGATCAGGAACGCACTGTCTAAGAGTCTGGGGGTAACCATGTCAATCGAGTGGTTAGGGTCAGGAACGCCATGACTGAGAGTGTGGGTGTGTCAGGTTCAATCGAGTGGTTAGGGTCAGGAATGCACTGTCTGAGAGTGTGGGGGACAAAGAGTCAATCGAGTGGTTTGGATCTGGAATGTACTGTCTGAGAGTGTCGGGGAGACAGGGTCAATCGAGTGGTTAGGATCAGGAATGCACTGTCTGAGAGTGTGGGGGAGACAGGGTCAATCGAGTGGTTAGGATGAGGAATGCACTCTCTGAGTGTGGGGGAGACAGGACAATCGAATTGTTAAGGTCTGGAATGCACTGACTGAGAGTGTGGGGGAGGCAGGTTAAATCGAGGGGTTAGGATCTGGAATGCGCTGTCTGAGAGTGTGGGGGAGACCGGGTCAATCGAGTGGTTAGGATCTGGAATGCACTGTCTGAGAGTGTGGGGGAGACAGGGTCAATCGAATGGTTAGGGGCTCGAATGCACTATCTGAGAGTGTGGTGGAGACAGGGTCAATCGAATGGTTAGGATCTGGAACGCACTGTCTGAGAGTGTGGGGGAGACAGGGTCAATCGAGTGGTTAGGGTCCGGAACGCGCTGCCTGAGAGTGTGGGGGAGACAGGGTCAATCGAGTGGTTAGGATCTGGAATGCACTGTCTGAGAGTTTGGGGGAGACAGAGTCAATCGAGTGGTTAGGGTCTGGAATGCACTGTCTGAGAGTGTGGGGGAGACAGGGTAAATAGAGGGGTTAGGATCTGGAATGTACTGTCTGAGAGTGTGGGGGAGACAGGGTAAATAGAGGGGTTAGGATCTGGAATGTACTGTCTGAGAGTGTAGGGGAGACAGGGTCAATCGAGTGGTTAGGGTCTGGAACGCACTCTCTGAGAGTGTGTGGGAGACAGGGTCAAACGAATGGTTAGGGGCTGGAATGCGCTGTCTGAGAGTGTGGGTGAGACAGGGTCAATCGAGTGGTTAGGGTCTGGAATACACTGTCTGAGAGTGTGGGTGAGACAGGGTCAATAGAGTGGTTAGGATCTTGAAAGTACTGTCTGAGAGTGTGGGGGAGACAGGGTCAATAGAGTGGTTAGGATCTGGAACGTACTATCTGAGAGTGTGGCGGACACAGAGTCAATCGAGTGGTTTGGGGCTGGAAGGCGCTGTCTGAGGGTGTGGGAGAGACAGGGTCAATCGAGTGGTTAGGATCTGGACTGAACTGTATGAGAGTTTGGGGGAGACAGGGTCAATCGAGTGGTTAGGGTCTGGAATGCACTGTCTGAGAGTGTGGGGGAGACAGGGTCAATCGAGTGGTTAGGATCTGGAATGCACTATCTGAGAGTGTGGTGGAGACAGGGTCAATCGAATGGTTAGGATCAGGAGCGCACTGTCTGAGAGTGTTGGGGAGACAGGGTCAATCGAGTGGTTAGGGTCTGGAACGCGCTGCCTGAGAGTGTGGGGGAGACAGGGTCAATCGAGTGGTTAGGATCAGGAACGCACTGTCTGAGAGTGTGGGGGAGACAGGGTCATTCTAAAGATTAGGATCTGGAATGCGCTGTCTGAGAGTGTGGGGGAGACAGGGTCAATCGAGTGGTTAGGATCTGGAATGCACTGTCTGAGATTGTGGCGGAGATAGGGACAATCGAGTGGTTAGGATCTGGAATGCACTGCCTGTGAGTGTGGTGGAGACAGGGTCAATCGAGTGGTTCGGGTCTGGAATGCACTGTCTGAGCGTGTGGGGGAGACAGGGTCAATCGAGTGGTTAGGATGAGGAATGCACTCTCTGAGTGTGGTGGAGACAGGACAATCGAATTGTTAGGGTCTGGAATGCACTGTCTGAGATTGTGGGGGAGACAGGGTAAATCGAGGGGTTAGGATCTGGCATGCGCTGTCTGAGAGTGTGGGGGAGACAGGGTCAATCGAGTGGTTAGGGTCTGGAATGCACTGTCTGAGAGTGTGGGGGTGACATGGTCAATCGAGTGGTTAGGATCTGGAATGCGCTGTCTGAGAGTGTGGTGGAGACAGGGTCAATCGAGGGGTTAGGATCAGGAACGCACTGTCTGTGAGTGTCGGTGTGACAGGGTCAATCGAGTGTTTAGGATCTGAAATGCACTGTCTGAGATTGTTGGGGAGACAGGGTCAATCGAGTGGTTAGGGTCTGGAATATAATGTCTGAGAGTGTGGGGGAGCCAGGGTCAATCGAGTGGTTATGATCAGGAATGCACTGTCTGAGAGTGTGGGGGAGACAGGGTCAATCGAGTGGTTAGGATCTGGAATGCACTGTCTGAGAGTGTGGGGGAGACAGGGTCAATCGAATGGTTAGGGGCTGGAATGCACTATCTGAGAGTGAGGTGGAGACAAGGTCAATCGAATGGTTAGGATCTGGAACGCACTGTCTGAGAATGTCGGGGAGACAGGGTCAATCGAGTGTTTAGGATCTGAAATGCACTGTCTGAGATTGTTGGGGAGACAGGGTCAATCGAGTGGTTTGGGTCTGGAATATAATGTCTGAGAGTGTGGGGGAGCCAGTGTCAATTGAGTGGTTAGGATCTGGAATGCACTTTTTGAGGGTGTGGTGGAGACAGGGTCAATCGAGTGTTTAGGATCAGGAACGCACTGTCTAAGAGTCTGGGGGTAACCATGTCAATCGAGTGGTTAGGGTCAGGAACGCCCTGACTGAGAGTGTGGGTGTGTCAGGTTCAATCGAGTGGTTAGGGTCAGGAATGCACTGTCTGAGAGTGTGGGGGACAAAGAGTCAATCGAGTGGTTTGGATCTGGAATGTACTGTCTGAGAGTGTCGGGGAGACAGGGTCAATCGAGTGGTTAGGATCAGGAATGCACTGTCTGAGAGTGTGGGGGAGACAGGGTCAATCGAGTGGTTAGGATGAGGAATGCACTCTCTGAGTGTGGGGGAGACAGGACAATCGAATTGTTAAGGTCTGGAATGCACTGACTGAGAGTGTGGGGGAGGCAGGTTAAATCGAGGGGTTAGGATCTGGAATGCGCTGTCTGAGAGTGTGGGGGAGACCGGGTCAATCGAGTGGTTAGGATCTGGAATGCACTGTCTGAGAGTGTGGGGGAGACAGGGTCAATCGAATGGTTAGGGGCTCGAATGCACTATCTGAGAGTGTGGTGGAGACAGGGTCAATCGAATGGTTAGGATCTGGAACGCACTGTCTGAGAGTGTGGGGGAGACAGGGTCAATCGAGTGGTTAGGGTCTGGAACGCGCTGCCTGAGAGTGTGGTGGAGACAGGGTCAATCGAGTGGTTAGGATCTGGAATGCACTGTCTGAGAGTGTGGGGGAGACAGAGTCAATCGAGTGGTTAGGGTCTGGAATGCACTGTCTGAGAGTGTGGGGGAGACAGGGTAAATAGAGGGGTTAGGATCTGGAATGTACTGTCTGAGAGTGTGGGGGAGACAGGGTAAATAGAGGGGTTAGGATCTGGAATGTACTGTCTGAGAGTGTAGGGGAGACAGGGTCAATCGAGTGGTTAGGGTCCGGAACGCACTCTCTGAGAGTGTGGGGGAGACAGGGTCAATCGAATGGTTAGGGGCTGGAATGCGCTGTCTGAGAGTGTGGGTGAGACAGGGTCAATCGAGTGGTTAGGGTCTGGAATACACTGTCTGAGAGTGTGGGTGAGACAGGGTCAATAGAGTGGTTAGGATCTTGAAAGTACTGTCTGAGAGTGTGGGGGAGACAGGGTCAATAGAGTGGTTAGGATCTGGAACGTACTATCTGAGAGTGTGGCGGACACAGAGTCAATCGAGTGGTTAGGGGCTGGAATGCGCTGTCTGAGAGTGTGGGAGAGACAGGGTCAATCGAGTGGTTAGGATCTGGACTGAACTGTATGAGAGTTTGGGGGAGACAGGGTCAATCGAGTGGTTAGGGTCTGGAATGCACTGTCTGAGAGTGTGGGGGAGACAGGGTCAATCGAGTGGTTAGGATCTGGAATGCACTATCTGAGAGTGTGGTGGAGACAGGGTCAATCGAATGGTTAGGATCTGGAGCGCACTGTCTGAGAGTGTTGGGGAGACAGGGTCAATCGAGTGGTTAGGGTCTGGAACGCGCTGCCTGAGAGTGTGGGGGAGACAGGGTCAATCGAGTGGTTAGGATCAGGAACGCACTGTCTGAGAGTGTGGGGGAGACAGGGTCATTCTAAAGATTAGGATCTGGAATGCGCTGTCTGAGAGTGTGGGGGAGACAGGGTCAATCGAGTGGTTAGGATCTGGAATGCACTGTCTGAGATTGTGGCGGAGATAGGGACAATCGAGTGGTTAGGATCTGGAATGCACTGCCTGTGAGTGTGGTGGAGACAGGGTCAATCGAGTGGTTCGGGTCTGGAATGCACTGTCTGAGAGTTTGGGGGAGACAGGGTCAATCGAGTGGTTAGGATGAGGAATGCACTCTCTGAGTGTGGTGGAGACAGGACAATCGAATTTTTATGGTCTGGAATGCACTGTCTGAGATTGTGGGGGAGACAGGGTAAATCGAGGGGTTAGGATCTGGCATGCGCTGTCTGAGAGTGTGGGGGAGACAGGGTCAATCGAGTGGTTAGGGTCTGGAATGCACTGTCTGAGAGTGTGGGGGTGACATGGTCAATCGAGTGGTTAGGATCTGGAATGCGCTGTCTGAGAGTGTGGTGGAGACAGGGTCAATCGAGGGGTTAGGATCAG
The DNA here is from genome assembly GCA_026770705.1 of Isurus oxyrinchus. Classification (NCBI taxonomy): domain Eukaryota; kingdom Metazoa; phylum Chordata; class Chondrichthyes; order Lamniformes; family Lamnidae; genus Isurus; species Isurus oxyrinchus. The sequence continues at coordinate 104,380 of JANJGN010000779.1, forward strand.
GAACGCACTGTCTGTGAGTGTCGGTGTGACAGGGTCAATCGAGTGTTTAGGATCTGAAATGCACTGTCTGAGATTGTTGGGGAGACAGGGTCAATCGAGTGGTTAGGGTCTGGAATATAATGTCTGAGAGTGTGGGGGAGCCAGGGTCAATCGAGTGGTTATGATCAGGAATGCACTGTCTGAGAGTGTGGGGGAGACAGGGTCAATCGAGTGGTTAGGATCTGGAATGCACTGTCTGAGAGTGTGGGGGAGACAGGGTCAATCGAATGGTTAGGGGCTGGAATGCACTATCTGAGAGTGAGGTGGAGACAAGGTCAATCGAATGGTTAGGATCAGGAACGCACTGTCTGTGAGTGTCGGTGTGACAGGGTCAATCGAGTGTTTAGGATCTGAAATGCACTGTCTGAGATTGTTGGGGAGACAGGGTCAATCGAGTGGTTAGGGTCTGGAATATAATGTCTGAGAGTGTGGGGGAGCCAGGGTCAATCGAGTGGTTAGGATCTGGAATGCACTTTTTGAGGGTGTGGGGGAGACAGGGTCAATCGAGTGTTTAGGATCAGGAACGCACTGTCTAAGAGTCTGGGGGTAACAGTGTCAATTGAGTGGTTAGGGTCAGGAACGCCCTGACTGAGAGTGTGGGTGTGACAGGTTCAATCGAGTTGTTAGGGTCAGGAATGCACTGTCTGAGAGTGTTGGGGACATAGAGTCAATCGAGTGGTTTGGATCTGGAATGTACTGTCTGAGAGTGTGGGGGAGACAGGGTCAATCGAGTGGTTAGGATGAGGAATGCACTCTCTGAGTGTGGGGGAGACAGGACAATCGAATTGTTAGGGTCTGGAATGCACTGACTGAGAGTGTGGGGGAGACAGGGTCAATCGAGTGGTTAGGGGCTGGAATGCACTATCTGAGAGTGTGGTGGAGACAAGGTCAATCGAATGGTTAGGATCTGGAACGCACTGCCTGAGAGTGTGGGGGAGACAGGGTCAATCGAATGGTTAGGGGCTGGAATGCACTATCTGAGAGTGTGGTAGAGACAAGGTCAATCGAATGGTTAGGATCTGGAACGCACTGCCTGAGAGTGTGGGGCAGACAGGGTCAATCGAGTGGTTAGGGTCTGGAACGCGCTGCCTGAGAGTGTGGGGGAGACAGGGTCAATCGAGTGGTTAGGATCTGGTATGCACTGTCTGAGAGTGTGGGGGAGACAGAGTCAATCGAGTGGTTAGGGTCTGGAATGCACTGTCTGAGAGTGTGGGGGAGACAGGGTAAATAGAGGGGTTTGGATCTGGAATGTACTGTCTGAGAGTGTAGGGGAGACAGGGTCAATCGAGTGGTTAGGGTCTGGAACGCACTGTCTGAGAGTGTGGGGGAGACAGGGTCAATCGAATGGTTAGGGGCTGGAATGCGTGTCTGAGAGTGTGGGTGAGACAGAGTCAATCGAGTGGTTAGGGTCTGGAATACACTGTCTGAGAGTGTGGGGGAGACAGGGTCAATAGAGTGGTTAGGATCTTGAATGTACTGTCTGAGAGTGTGGGGGAGACAGGGTCAATAGAGTGGTTAGGATCTGGAACGTACTGTCTGAGAGTGTGGGGGACACAGAGTCAATCGAGTGGTTACGGGCTGGAATGCGCTGTCTGAGATTGTGGGAGAGACAGGGTCAATCGAGTGGTTAGGATCTGGAATGAACTGTATGAGAGGTTGGGGGAGACAAGGTCAATCGAGTGGTTAGGGTCTGGAATGCATTGTCTGAGAGTGTGGGGTGACAGGGTCAATCGAGTGGTTAGGATCTGGAATGCACTATCTGAGAGTGTGGTGGAGACAGGGTCAAGCGAATGGTTAGGATCTGGAATGCACTGTCTGAGAGTGTGTGGGAGACAGGGTCAATCGAGTGGTTAGGGTCTGGAACGCGCTGCCTGAGAGTGTGGGGGAGACAGGGTCAATCGAGTGGTTAGGATCAGGAACGCACTGTCTGAGAGTGTGGGGGAGACAGGGTCAATCGAGTGGTTAGGGTCTGGAATGCACTGTCTGAGAGTGTGGGGGAGACAAAGTAAATAGAGGGGTTAGGATCTGGAATGTGCTGTCTGAGAGTGTAGGGGAGACAGGGTCAATCGAGTGGTTAGGGTCTGGAACGCACTGTCTGAGAGTGTGGGGGTGACAGGGTCAATCGAGTGGTTAGGGTCTGGAATACACTGTCTGAGAGAGTGGGGGAGACAGGGTCATTAGCGTGGTTAGGATCTTGAATGTACTGTCTGAGAGTATGGGGGAGACAGGGTCAATAGAGTGGTTAGGATCTGGAACGTACTGTCTGAGAGTGTGGGGGACACAGAGTCAATCGAGTGGTTAGGATCTGAAATGCGCTGTCTGAGATTGTTGGGGAGACAGGTCAATCGAGTGGTTAGGGTCCGGAATATAATGTCTGACAGTGTGGGGGAGACAGGATAAATTGAAAGGTTAGGATTAGGAATGTAATGTGTGAGAGTGTGGGGGAGACAGGGTCAATCTAAAGATTAGGATCTGGAATGCACTATCTGAGAGTGTGGTGGAGACAGGGTCAATCGAATGGTTAGGATCTGGAACGCACTGCCTGAGAGTGTGGGAGAGACAGGGTCAATCGAGTGGTTAGGGTCTGGAACGCGCTGCTTGAGAGTGTGGGGGAGACAGGGTCAATCGAGTGGTTAGGATCTGGAATGCACTGTCTGAGAGTGTGGGGGAGACAGGGGAAATAGAGGTGTTAGGATCTGGAATGTACTGTCTGAGAGTGTAGGGGAGACAGGGTCAATCGAGTGGTTACGTTCTGGAACGCACTGTCTGAGACTGTGGGGGAGACAGGGTCAATCGAATGGTTAGGATCTGGAATGCGCTGTCTGAGAGTTTGGGGGAGACAGGGTCAATCGAGTGGTTAGGATGAGGAATGCACTCTCTGAGTGTGGTGGCGACAGGACAATCGAATTGTTAGGGTCTGGAATGCACTGTCTGAGATTGTGGGGGAGACAGGGTAAATCGAGGGGTTAGGATCTGGCATGCGCTGTCTGAGAGTGTGGGGGAGACAGGGTCAATCGAGTGGTTAGGGTCTGGAATGCACTGTCTGAGAGTGTGGGGGTGACATGGTCAATCGAGTGGTTAGGATCTGGAATGCGCTGTCTGAAAGTGTGGTGGAGACAGGGTCAATCGATGGGTTAGGATCAGGAACGCACTGTCTGTGAGTGTCGGTGTGACAGGGTCAATCGAGTGTTTAGGATCTGAAATGCACTGTCTGAGATTGTTGGGGAGACAGGGTCAATCGAGTGGTTAGGGTCTGGAATATAATGTCTGAGAGTGTGGGGGAGCCAGGGTCAATCGAGTGGTTATGATCAGGAATGCACTGTCTGAGAGTGTGGGGGAGACAGGGTCAATCGAGTGGTTAGGATCTGGAATGCACTGTCTGAGAGTGTGGGGGAGACAGGGTCAATCGAATGGTTAGGGGCTGGAATGCACTATCTGAGAGTGAGGTGGAGACAAGGTCAATCGAATGGTTAGGATCTGGAATGCACTGTCTGAGAGTTTGGGGGAGACAGAGTCAATCGAGTGGTTAGGGTCTGGAATGCACTGTCTGAGAGTGTGGGGGAGACAGGGTAAATAGAGGGGTTAGGATCTTGAAAGTACTGTCTGAGAGTGTGGGGGAGACAGGGTCAATAGAGTGGTTAGGATCTGGAACGTACTATCTGAGAGTGTGGCGGACACAGAGTCAATCGAGTGGTTAGGGGCTGGAATGCGCTGTCTGAGAGTGTGGGAGAGACAGGGTCAATCGAGTGGTTAGGATCTGGAATGAACTGTATGAGAGGTTGGGGGAGACAGGGTCAATCGAGTGGTTAGGGTCTGGAATGCACTGTCTGAGATTGTGGGGGAGACAGGGTCAATCGAGTGGTTAGGATCTGGAATGCACTATCTGAGAGTGTGGTGGAGACAGGGTCAATCGAATGGTTAGGATCTGGAGCGCACTGTCTGAGAGTGTGGGGGAGACAGGGTCAATCGAGTGGTTAGGGTCTGGAACGCGCTGCCGGAGAGTGTGGGGGAGACAGGGTCAATCGAGTGGTTAGGATCAGGAACGCACTGTCTGAGAGTGTGGGGGAGACAGGGTCATTCTAAAGATTAGGATCTGGAATGCGCTGTCTGAGAGTGTGGGGGAGACAGGGTCAATCGAGTGGTTAGGATCTGGATTGCACTGTCTGAGATTGTGGCGGAGATAGGGACAATCGAGTGGTTAGGATCTGGAATGCACTGCCTGTGAGTGTGGTGGAGACAGGGTCAATCGAGTGGTTCGGGTCTGGAATGCACTGTCTGAGCGTGTGGGGGAGACAGGGTCAATCGAGTGGTTAGGATGAGGAATGCACTCTCTGAGTGTGGTGGAGACAGGACAATCGAATTGTTAGGGTCTGGAATGCACTGCCTGAGATTGTGGGGGAGACAGGGTAAATCGAGGGGTTAGGATCTGGCATGCGCTGTCTGAGAGTGTGGGGGAGACAGGGTCAATCGAGTGGTTTGGATCTGGAATACGCTGTCTGAGAGTGTGGTGGAGACAGGGTCAATCGAGGTGTTAGGATCAGGAACGCACTGTCTGTGAGTGTCTGTGTGACAGGGTCAGTCGAGTGTTTAGGATCTGAAATGCACTGTCTGAGATTGTTGGGGAGACAGGGTCAATCGAGTGGTAAGGGTCTGGAATATAATGTCTGAGAGTGTGGGGGAGCCAGGGTCAATTGAGTGGTTAGGATCTGGAATGCACTTTTTGAGGGTGTGGGGGAGACAGGGTCAATCGAGTGTTTAGGATCAGGAACGCACTGTCTAAGAGTCTGGGGGTAACAGTGTCAATCGAGTGGTTAGGGTCAGGAACGCCCTGACTGAGAGTGTGGGTGTGACAGGTTCAATCGAGTGGTTAGGGTCAGGAATGCACTGTCTGAGAGTGTGGGGGACAAAGAGTCAATCGAGTGGTTTGGATCTGGAATGTACTGTCTGAGAGTGTCGGGGAGACAGGGTCAATCGAGTGGTTAGGATCAGGAATGCACTGTCTGATAGTGTGGGGGAGACAGGGTCAATCGAGTGGTTAGGATGAGGAATGCACTCTCTGAGTGTGGGGGAGACAGGACAATCGAATTGTTAGGGTCTGGAATGCACTGACTGAGAGTGTGGGGGAGGCAGGTTAAATCGAGGGGTTAGGATCTGGAATGCGCTGTCTGAGAGTGTGGGGGAGACCGGGTCAATCGAGTGGTTAGGATCTGGAATGCACTGTCTGAGAGTGTGGGCGAGACAGGGTCAATCGAATGGTTAGGGGCTCGAATGCACTATCTGAGAGTGTGGTGGAGACAGGGTCAATCGAATGGTTAGGATCTGGAACGCACTGTCTGAGAGTGTGGGGGAGACAGGGTCAATCGAGTGGTTAGGGTCTGGAACGCGCTGCCTGAGAGTGTGGGGGAGACAGGGTCAATCGTGTGGTTAGGATCTGGAATGCACTGTCTGAGTGTTTGGGGGAGACAGAGTCAATCGAGTGGTTAGGGTCTGGAATGCACTGTCTGAGAGTGTGGGGGAGACAGGGTAAATAGAGGGGTTAGGATCTGGAATGTACTGTCTGAGAGTGTGGGGGAGACAGTGTAAATAGAGGGGTTAGGATCTGGAATGTACTGTCTGAGAGTGTAGGGGAGACAGGGTCAATCGAGTGGTTAGGGTCAGGAACGCACTCTCTGAGAGTGTGGGGGAGACAGGGTCAATCGAATGGTTAGGGTCTGGAATGCACTGTCTGAGATTGTGGGGGAGACAGGGTCAATCGAGTGGTTAGGATCTGGAATGCACTATCTGAGAGTGTGGTGGAGACAGGGTCAATCGAATGGTTAGGATCTGGAGCGCACTGTCTGAGAGTGTGGGGGAGACAGGGTCAATCGAGTGGTTAGGGTCTGGAACGCGCTGCCGGAGAGTGTGGGGGAGACAGGGTCAATCGAGTGGTTAGGATCAGGAACGCACTGTCTGAGAGTGTGGGGGAGACAGGGTCATTCTAAAGATTAGGATCTGGAATGCGCTGTCTGAGAGTGTGGGGGAGACAGGGTCAATCGAGTGGTTAGGATCTGGATTGCACTGTCTGAGATTGTGGCGGAGATAGGGACAATCGAGTGGTTAGGATCTGGAATGCACTGCCTGTGAGTGTGGTGGAGACAGGGTCAATCGAGTGGTTCGGGTCTGGAATGCACTGTCTGAGCGTGTGGGGGAGACAGGGTCAATCGAGTGGTTAGGATGAGGAATGCACTCTCTGAGTGTGGTGGAGACAGGACAATCGAATTGTTAGGGTCTGGAATGCACTGCCTGAGATTGTGGGGGAGACAGGGTAAATCGAGGGGTTAGGATCTGGCATGCGCTGTCTGAGAGTGTGGGGGAGACAGGGTCAATCGAGTGGTTTGGATCTGGAATACGCTGTCTGAGAGTGTGGTGGAGACAGGGTCAATCGAGGTGTTAGGATCAGGAACGCACTGTCTGTGAGTGTCTGTGTGACAGGGTCAATCGAGTGTTTAGGATCTGAAATGCACTGTCTGAGATTGTTGGGGAGACAGGGTCAATCGAGTGGTAAGGGTCTGGAATATAATGTCTGAGAGTGTGGGGGAGCCAGGGTCAATTGAGTGGTTAGGATCTGGAATGCACTTTTTGAGGGTGTGGGGGAGACAGGGTCAATCGAGTGTTTAGGATCAGGAACGCACTGTCTAAGAGTCTGGGGGTAACAGTGTCAATCGAGTGGTTAGGGTCAGGAACGCCCTGACTGAGAGTGTGGGTGTGACAGGTTCAATCGAGTGGTTAGGGTCAGGAATGCACTGTCTGAGAGTGTGGGGGACAAAGAGTCAATCGAGTGGTTTGGATCTGGAATGTACTGTCTGAGAGTGTCGGGGAGACAGGGTCAATCGAGTGGTTAGGATCAGGAATGCACTGTCTGATAGTGTGGGGGAGACAGGGTCAATCGAGTGGTTAGGATGAGGAATGCACTCTCTGAGTGTGGGGGAGACAGGACAATCGAATTGTTAGGGTCTGGAATGCACTGACTGAGAGTGTGGGGGAGGCAGGTTAAATCGAGGGGTTAGGATCTGGAATGCGCTGTCTGAGAGTGTGGGGGAGACCGGGTCAATCGAGTGGTTAGGATCTGGAATGCACTGTCTGAGAGTGTGGGCGAGACAGGGTCAATCGAATGGTTAGGGGCTCGAATGCACTATCTGAGAGTGTGGTGGAGACAGGGTCAATCGAATGGTTAGGATCTGGAACGCACTGTCTGAGAGTGTGGGGGAGACAGGGTCAATCGAGTGGTTAGGGTCTGGAACGCGCTGCCTGAGAGTGTGGGGGAGACAGGGTCAATCGAGTGGTTAGGATCTGGAATGCACTGTCTGAGTGTTTGGGGGAGACAGAGTCAATCGAGTGGTTAGGGTCTGGAATGCACTGTCTGAGAGTGTGGGGGAGACAGGGTAAATAGAGGGGTTAGGATCTGGAATGTACTGTCTGAGAGTGTGGGGGAGACAGTGTAAATAGAGGGGTTAGGATCTGGAATGTACTGTCTGAGAGTGTAGGGGAGACAGGGTCAATCGAGTGGTTAGGGTCCGGAACGCACTCTCTGAGAGTGTGGGGGAGACAGGGTCAATCGAATGGTTAGGGGCTGGAATGCGCTGTCTGAGAGTGTGGGTGAGACAGGGTCAATCGAGTGGTTAGGGTCTGGAATACACTGTCTGAGAGTGTGGGTGAGACAGGGTCAATAGAGTGGTTAGGATCTTGAAAGTACTGTCTGAGAGTGTGGGGGAGACAGGGTCAATAGAGTGGTTAGGATCTGGAACGTACTATCTGAGAGTGTGGCGGACACAGAGTCAATCGAGTGGTTAGGGGCTGGAATGCGCTGTCTGAGAGTGTGGGAGAGACAGGGTCAATCGAGTGGTTAGGATCTGGACTGAACTGTATGAGAGGTTGGGGGAGACAGGGTCAATCGAGTGGTTAGGGTCTGGAATGCACTGTCTGAGAGTGTGGGGGAGACAGGGTCAATCGAGTGGTTAGGATCTGGAATGCACTATCTGAGAGTGTGGTGGAGACAGGGTCAATCGAATGGTTAGGATCTGGAGCGCACTGTCTGAGAATGTTGGGGAGACAGGGTCAATCGAGTGGTTAGGGTCTGGAACGCGCTGCCTGAGAGTGTGTGGGAGACAGGGTCAATCGAGTGGTTAGGATCAGGAACGCACTGTCTGAGAGTGTGGGGGAGACAGGGTCATTCTAAAGATTAGGATCTGGAATGCGCTGTCTGAGAGTGTGGGGGAGACAGGGTCAATCGAGTGGTTAGGATCTGGAATGCACTGTCTGAGATTGTGGCGGAGATAGGGACAATCGAGTGGTTAGGATCTGGAATGCACTGCCTGTGAGTGTGGTGGAGACAGGGTCAATCGAGTGGTTCGGGTCTGGAATGCACTGTCTGAGCGTGTGGGGGAGACAGGGTCAATCGAGTGGTTAGGATGAGGAATGCACTCTCTGAGTGTGGTGGAGACAGGACAATCGAATTGTTAGGGTCTGGAATGCACTGTCTGAGATTGTGGGGGAGACAGGGTAAATCGAGGGGTTAGGATCTGGCATGCGCTGTCTGAGAGTGTGGGGGAGACAGGGTCAATCGAGTGGTTAGGGTCTGGAATGCACTGTCTGAGAGTGTGGGGGTGACATGGTCAATCGAGTGGTTAGGATCTGGAATGCGCTGTCTGAGATTGTGGTGGAGACAGGGTCAATCAGGGGTTAGGATCAGGAACGCACTGTCTGTGAGTGTCGGTGTGACAGGGTCAATCGAGTGTTTAGGATCTGAAATGCACTGTCTGAGATTGTTGGGGAGACAGGGTCAATCGAGTGGTTAGGGTCTGGAATATAATGTCTGAGAGTGCGGGGGAGCCAGGGTCAATCGAGTGGTTAGGATCTGGAATGCACTTTTTGAGGGTGTGGGGGAGACAGGGACAATCGAGTGTTTAGGATCAGGAACGCACTGTCTAAGAGTCTGGGGGTAACAGTGTCAATTGAGTGGTTAGGGTCAGGAACGCCCTGACTGAGAGTGTGGGTGTGACAGGTTCAATCGAGTTGTTAGGGTCAGGAATGCACTGTCTGAGAGTGTTGGGGACATAGAGTCAATCGAGTGGTTTGGATCTGAAATGTACTGTCTGAGAGTGTGGGGGAGACAGGGTCAATCGAGTGGTTAGGATGAGGAATGCACTCTCTGAGTGTGGGGGAGACAGGACAATCGAATTGTTAGGGTCTGGAATGCACTGACTGAGAGTGTGGGGGAGACAGGGTCAATCGAGTGGTTATGATCAGGAATGCACTGTCTGAGAGTGTGGGGGAGACAGGGTCAATCGAGTGGTTAGGATCTGGAATGCACTGTCTGAGAGTGTGGGGGAGACAGGGTCAATCGAATGGTTAGGGGCTGGAATGCACTATCTGAGAGTGTGGTGGAGACAAGGTCAATCGAATGGTTAGGATCTGGAACGCACTGCCTGAGAGTGTGGGGGAGACAGGGTCAATCGAGTGGTTAGGGTCTGGAACGCGCTGCCTGAGAGTGTGGGGGAGACAGGGTCAATCGAGTGGTTAGGATCTGGTATGCACTGTCTGAGAGTGTGGGTGAGACAGAGTCAATCGAGTGGTTAGGGTCTGGAATGCACTGTCTGAGAGTGTGGGGGAGACAGGGTAAATAGAGGGGTTTGGATCTGGAATGTACTGTCTGAGAGTGTAGGGGAGACAGGGTCAATCGAGTGGTTAGGGTCTGGAACGCACTGTCTGAGAGTGTGGGGGAGACAGGGTCAATCGAATGGTTAGGGGCTGGAATGCGTGTCTGAGAGTGTGGGTGAGACAGAGTCAATCGAGTGGTTAGGGTCTGGAATACACTGTCTGAGAGTGTGGGGGAGACAGGGTCAATAGAGTGGTTAGGATCTTGAATGTACTGTCTGAGAGTGTGGGGGAGACAGGGTCAATAGAGTGGTTAGGATCTGGAACGTACTGTCTGAGAGTGTGGGGGACACAGAGTCAATCGAGTGGTTACGGGCTGGAATGCGCTGTCTGAGATTGTGGGAGAGACAGGGTCAATCGAGTGGTTAGGATCTGGAATGAACTGTATGAGAGGTTGGGGGAGACAAGGTCAATCGAGTGGTTAGGGTCTGGAATGCATTGTCTGAGAGTGTGGGGTGACAGGGTCAATCGAGTGGTTAGGATCTGGAATGCGCTGTCTGAGAGTTTGGGGGAGACAGGGTCAATCGAGTGGTTAGGATGAGGAATGCACTCTCTGAGTGTGGTGGCGACAGGACAATCGAATTGTTAGGGTCTGGAATGCACTGTCTGAGATTGTGGGGGAGACAGGGTAAATCGAGGGGTTAGGATCTGGCATGCGCTGTCTGAGAGTGTGGGGGAGACAGGGTCAATCGAGTGGTTAGGGTCTGGAATGCACTGTCTGAGAGTGTGGGGGTGACATGGTCAATCGAGTGGTTAGGATCTGGAATGCGCTGTCTGAAAGTGTGGTGGAGACAGGGTCAATCGAGGGGTTAGGATCAGGAACGCACTGTCTGTGAGTGTCGGTGTGACAGGGTCAATCGAGTGTTTAGGATCTGAAATGCACTGTCTGAGATTGTTGGGGAGACAGGGTCAATCGAGTGGTTAGGGTCTGGAATATAATGTCTGAGAGTGTGGGGGAGGCAGGGTCAATCGAGTGGTTATGATCAGGAATGCACTGTCTGAGAGTGTGGGGGAGACAGGGTCAATCGAGTGGTTAGGATCTGGAATGCACTGTCTGAGAGTGTGGGGGAGACAGGGTCAATCGAATGGTTAGGGGCTGGAATGCACTATCTGAGAGTGAGGTGGAGACAAGGTCAATCGAATGGTTAGGATCTGGAACGCACTGTCTGAGAATGTGGGGGAGACAGGGTCAATCGAGTGTTTAGGATCTGAAATGCACTGTCTGAGATTGTTGGGGAGACAGGGTCAATCGAGTGGTTAGGGTCTGGAATATAATGTCTGAGAGTGTGGGGGAGCCAGGGTCAATCGAGTGGTTAGGATCTGGAATGCACTTTTTGAGGGTGTGGGGGAGACACGGTCAATCGAGTGTTTAGGATCAGGAACGCACTGTCTAAGAGTCTGGGGGTAACAGTGTCAATCGAGTGGTTAGGGTCAGGAACGCCCTGACTCAGAGTGTGGGTGTGACAGGTTCAATCGAGTGGTTAGGGTCAGGAATGCACTGTCTGAGAGTGTGGGGGACAAAGAGTCAATCGAGTGGTTTGGATCTGGAATGTACTGTCTGAGAGTGTCGGGGAGACAGGGTCAATCGAGTGGTTAGGATCAGGAATGCACTGTCTGAGTGTGTGGGGGAGACAGGGTCAATCGAGTGGTTAGGATGAGGAATGCACTCTCTGAGTGTGGGGGAGACAGGACAATCGAATTGTTAGGGTCTGGAATGCACTGACTGAGAGTGTGGGGGAGACAGGTTAAATCGAGGGGTTAGGATCTGGAATGCGCTGTCTGAGAGTGTGGGGGAGAACGGGTCAATCGAGTGGTTAGGATCTGGAATGCACTGTCTGAGAGTGTGGGGGAGACAGGGTCAATCGAATGGTTAGGGGCTCGAATGCATTATCTGAGAGTGTGCTGGAGACAGGGTCAATCGAATGGTTAGGATCTGGAACGCACTGTCTGAGAGTGTGGGGGAGACAGGGTCAATCGAGTGGTTAGGGTCTGGAACGCGCTTCCTGAGGGTGTTGGGGAGACAGGGTCAATCGAGTGGTTAGGATCTGGAATGCACTGTCTGAGAGTTTGGGGGAGACAGAGTCAATCGAGTGGTTAGGGTCTGGAATGCACTGTCTGAGAGTGTGGGGGAGACAGGGTAAATAGAGGGGTTAGGATCTTGAAAGTACTGTCTGAGAGTGTGGGGGAGACAGGGTCAATAGAGTGGTTAGGATCTGGAACGTACTATCTGAGAGTGTGGCGGACACAGAGTCAATCGAGTGGTTAGGGGCTGGAATGCGCTGTCTGAGAGTGTGGGAGAGACAGGGTCAATCGAGTGGTTAGGATCTGGAATGAACTGTATGAGAGGTTGGGGGAGACAGGGTCAATCGAGTGGTTAGGGTCTGGAATGCACTGTCTGAGATTGTGGGGGAGACAGGGTCAATCGAGTGGTTAGGATCTGGAATGCACTATCTGAGAGTGTGGTGGAGACAGGGTCAATCGAATGGTTAGGATCTGGAGCGCACTGTCTGAGAGTGTGGGGGAGACAGGGTCAATCGAGTGGTTAGGGTCTGGAACGCGCTGCCGGAGAGTGTGGGGGAGACAGGGTCAATCGAGTGGTTAGGATCAGGAACGCACTGTCTGAGAGTGTGGGGGAGACAGGGTCATTCTAAAGATTAGGATCTGGAATGCGCTGTCTGAGAGTGTGGGGGAGACAGGGTCAATCGAGTGGTTAGGATCTGGATTGCACTGTCTGAGATTGTGGCGGAGATAGGGACAATCGAGTGGTTAGGATCTGGAATGCACTGCCTGTGAGTGTGGTGGAGACAGGGTCAATCGAGTGGTTCGGGTCTGGAATGCACTGTCTGAGCGTGTGGGGGAGACAGGGTCAATCGAGTGGTTAGGATGAGGAATGCACTCTCTGAGTGTGGTGGAGACAGGACAATCGAATTGTTAGGGTCTGGAATGCACTGCCTGAGATTGTGGGGGAGACAGGGTAAATCGAGGGGTTAGGATCTGGCATGCGCTGTCTGAGAGTGTGGGGGAGACAGGGTCAATCGAGTGGTTTGGATCTGGAATACGCTGTCTGAGAGTGTGGTGGAGACAGGGTCAATCGAGGTGTTAGGATCAGGAACGCACTGTCTGTGAGTGTCTGTGTGACAGGGTCAATCGAGTGTTTAGGATCTGAAATGCACTGTCTGAGATTGTTGGGGAGACAGGGTCAATCGAGTGGTAAGGGTCTGGAATATAATGTCTGAGAGTGTGGGGGAGCCAGGGTCAATTGAGTGGTTAGGATCTGGAATGCACTTTTTGAGGGTGTGGGGGAGACAGGGTCAATCGAGTGTTTAGGATCAGGAACGCACTGTCTAAGAGTCTGGGGGTAACAGTGTCAATCGAGTGGTTAGGGTCAGGAACGCCCTGACTGAGAGTGTGGGTGTGACAGGTTCAATCGAGTGGTTAGGGTCAGGAATGCACTGTCTGAGAGTGTGGGGGACAAAGAGTCAATCGAGTGGTTTGGATCTGGAATGTACTGTCTGAGAGTGTCGGGGAGACAGGGTCAATCGAGTGGTTAGGATCAGGAATGCACTGTCTGATAGTGTGGGGGAGACAGGGTCAATCGAGTGGTTAGGATGAGGAATGCACTCTCTGAGTGTGGGGGAGACAGGACAATCGAATTGTTAGGGTCTGGAATGCACTGACTGAGAGTGTGGGGGAGGCAGGTTAAATCGAGGGGTTAGGATCTGGAATGCGCTGTCTGAGAGTGTGGGGGAGACCGGGTCAATCGAGTGGTTAGGATCTGGAATGCACTGTATGAGAGTGTGGGCGAGACAGGGTCAATCGAATGGTTAGGGGCTCGAATGCACTATCTGAGAGTGTGGTGGAGACAGGGTCAATCGAATGGTTAGGATCTGGAACGCACTGTCTGAGAGTGTGGGGGAGACAGGGTCAATCGAGTGGTTAGGGTCTGGAACGCGCTGCCTGAGAGTGTGGGGGAGACAGGGTCAATCGAGTGGTTAGGATCTGGAATGCACTGTCTGAGTGTTTGGGGGAGACAGAGTCAATCGAGTGGTTAGGGTCTGGAATGCACTGTCTGAGAGTGTGGGGGAGACAGGGTAAATAGAGGGGTTAGGATCTTGAATGTACTGTCTGAGAGTGTGGGGGAGACAGGGTCAATAGAGTGCTGAGGATCTGGAACGTACTGTCTGAGAGTGCGGGGGACACAGAGTCAATCGAGTGGTTACGGGCTGGAATGCGCTGTCTGAGATTGTGGGAGAGACAGGGTCAATCGAGTGGTTAGGATCTGGAATGAACTGTATGAGAGGTTGGGGGAGACAAGGTCAATCGAGTGGTTAGGGTCTGGAATGCATTGTCTGAGAGTGTGGGGTGACAGGGTCAATCGAGTGGTTAGGATCTGGAATGCGCTGTCTGAGAGTTTGGGGGAGACAGGGTCAATCGAGTGGTTAGGATGAGGAATGCACTCTCTGAGTGTGGTGGCGACAGGACAATCGAATTGTTAGGGTCTGGAATGCACTGTCTGAGATTGTGGGGGAGACAGGGTAAATCGAGGGGTTAGGATCTGGCATGCGCTGTCTGAGAGTGTGGGGGAGACAGGGTCAATCGAGTGGTTAGGGTCTGGAATGCACTGTCTGAGAGTGTGGGGGTGACATGGTCAATCGAGTGGTTAGGATCTGGAATGCGCTGTCTGAAAGTGTGGTGGAGACAGGGTCAATCGAGGGGTTAGGATCAGGAACGCACTGTCTGTGAGTGTCGGTGTGACAGGGTCAATCGAGTGTTTAGGATCTGAAATGCACTGTCTGAGATTGTTGGGGAGACAGGGTCAATCGAGTGGTTAGGGTCTGGAATATAATGTCTGAGAGTGTGGGGGAGCCAGGGTCAATCGAGTGGTTATGATCAGGAATGCACTGTCTGAGAGTGTGGGGGAGACAGGGTCAATCGAGTGGTTAGGATCTGGAATGCACTGTCTGAGAGTGTGGGGGAGACAGGGTCAATCGAATGGTTAGGGGCTGGAATGCACTATCTGAGAGTGAGGTGGAGACAAGGTCAATCGAATGGTTAGGATCTGGAACGCACTGTCTGAGAATGTGGGGGAGACAGGGTCAATCGAGTGTTTAGGATCTGAAATGCACTGTCTGAGATTGTTGGGGAGACAGGGTCAATCGAGTGGTTAGGGTCTGGAATATAATGTCTGAGAGTGTGGGGGAGCCAGGGTCAATCGAGTGGTTAGGATCTGGAATGCACTTTTTGAGGGTGTGGGGGAGACACGGTCAATCGAGTGTTTAGGATCAGGAACGCACTGTCTAAGAGTCTGGGGGTAACAGTGTCAATCGAGTGGTTAGGGTCAGGAACGCCCTGACTCAGAGTGTGGGTGTGACAGGTTCAATCGAGTGGTTAGGGTCAGGAATGCACTGTCTGAGAGTGTGGGGGACAAAGAGTCAATCGAGTGGTTTGTATCTGGAATGTACTGTCTGAGAGTGTCGGGGAGACAGGGTCAATCGAGTGGTTAGGATCAGGAATGCACTGTCTGAGTGTGTGGGGGAGACAGGGTCAATCGAGTGGTTAGGATGAGGAATGCACTCTCTGAGTGTGGGGGAGACAGGACAATCGAATTGTTAGGGTCTGGAATGCACTGACTGAGAGTGTGGGGGAGACAGGTTAAATCGAGGGGTTAGGATCTGGAATGCGCTGTCTGAGAGTGTGGGGGAGAACGGGTCAATCGAGTGGTTAGGATCTGGAATGCACTGTCTGAGAGTGTGGGGGAGACAGGGTCAATCGAATGGTTAGGGGCTCGAATGCATTATCTGAGAGTGTGCTGGAGACAGGGTCAATCGAATGGTTAGGATCTGGAACGCACTGTCTGAGAGTGTGGGGGAGACAGGGTCAATCGAGTGGTTAGGGTCTGGAACGCGCTTCCTGAGGGTGTTGGGGAGACAGGGTCAATCGAGTGGTTAGGATCTGGAATGCACTGTCTGAGAGTTTGGGGGAGACAGAGTCAATCGAGTGGTTAGGGTCTGGAATGCACTGTCTGAGAGTGTGGGGGAGACAGGGTAAATAGAGGGGTTAGGATCTTGAAAGTACTGTCTGAGAGTGTGGGGGAGACAGGGTCAATAGAGTGGTTAGGATCTGGAACGTACTATCTGAGAGTGTGGCGGACACAGAGTCAATCGAGTGGTTAGGGGCTGGAATGCGCTGTCTGAGAGTGTGGGAGAGACAGGGTCAATCGAGTGGTTAGGATCTGGAATGAACTGTATGAGAGGTTGGGGGAGACAGGGTCAATCGAGTGGTTAGGGTCTGGAATGCACTGTCTGAGATTGTGGGGGAGACAGGGTCAATCGAGTGGTTAGGATCTGGAATGCACTATCTGAGAGTGTGGTGGAGACAGGGTCAATCGAATGGTTAGGATCTGGAGCGCACTGTCTGAGAGTGTGGGGGAGACAGGGTCAATCGAGTGGTTAGGGTCTGGAACGCGCTGCCGGAGAGTGTGGGGGAGACAGGGTCAATCGAGTGGTTAGGATCAGGAACGCACTGTCTGAGAGTGTGGGGGAGACAGGGTCATTCTAAAGATTAGGATCTGGAATGCGCTGTCTGAGAGTGTGGGGGAGACAGGGTCAATCGAGTGGTTAGGATCTGGATTGCACTGTCTGAGATTGTGGCGGAGATAGGGACAATCGAGTGGTTAGGATCTGGAATGCACTGCCTGTGAGTGTGGTGGAGACAGGGTCAATCGAGTGGTTCGGGTCTGGAATGCACTGTCTGAGCGTGTGGGGGAGACAGGGTCAATCGAGTGGTTAGGATGAGGAATGCACTCTCTGAGTGTGGTGGAGACAGGACAATCGAATTGTTAGGGTCTGGAATGCACTGCCTGAGATTGTGGGGGAGACAGGGTAAATCGAGGGGTTAGGATCTGGCATGCGCTGTCTGAGAGTGTGGGGGAGACAGGGTCAATCGAGTGGTTTGGATCTGGAATACGCTGTCTGAGAGTGTGGTGGAGACAGGGTCAATCGAGGTGTTAGGATCAGGAACGCACTGTCTGTGAGTGTCTGTGTGACAGGGTCAATCGAGTGTTTAGGATCTGAAATGCACTGTCTGAGATTGTTGGGGAGACAGGGTCAATCGAGTGGTAAGGGTCTGGAATATAATGTCTGAGAGTGTGGGGGAGCCAGGGTCAATTGAGTGGTTAGGATCTGGAATGCACTTTTTGAGGGTGTGGGGGAGACAGGGTCAATCGAGTGTTTAGGATCAGGAACGCACTGTCTAAGAGTCTGGGGGTAACAGTGTCAATCGAGTGGTTAGGGTCAGGAACGCCCTGACTGAGAGTGTGGGTGTGACAGGTTCAATCGAGTGGTTAGGGTCAGGAGTGCACTGTCTGAGAGTGTGGGGGACAAAGAGTCAATCGAGTGGTTTGGATCTGGAATGTACTGTCTGAGAGTGTCGGGGAGACAGGGTCAATCGAGTGGTTAGGATCAGGAATGCACTGTCTGATAGTGTGGGG
Organism: Isurus oxyrinchus; assembly: GCA_026770705.1. Lineage (NCBI taxonomy): Eukaryota > Metazoa > Chordata > Chondrichthyes > Lamniformes > Lamnidae > Isurus > Isurus oxyrinchus. The sequence goes on from JANJGN010000779.1 coordinate 121,601, forward strand.
GAGACAGGGTCAATCGAGTGGTTAGGATGAGGAATGCACTCTCTGAGTGTGGGGGAGACAGGACAATCGAATTGTTAGGGTCTGGAATGCACTGACTGAGAGTGTGGGGGAGGCAGGTTAAATCGAAGGGTTAGGATCTGGAATGCGCTGTCTGAGAGTGTGGGGGAGACCGGGTCAATCGAGTGGTTAGGATCTGGAATGCACTGTCTGAGAGTGTGGGCGAGACAGGGTCAATCGAATGGTTAGGGGCTCGAATGCACTATCTGAGAGTGTGGTGGAGACAGGGTCAATCGAATGGTTAGGATCTGGAACGCACTGTCTGAGAGTGTGGGGGAGACAGGGTCAATCGAGTGGTTAGGGTCTGGAACGCGCTGCCTGAGAGTGTGGGGGAGACAGGGTCAATCGAGTGGTTAGGATCTGGAATGCACTGTCTGAGTGTTTGGGGGAGACAGAGTCAATCGAGTGGTTAGGGTCTGGAATGCACTGTCTGAGAGTGTGGGGGAGACAGGGTAAATAGAGGGGTTAGGATCTGGAATGTACTGTCTGAGAGTGTGGGGGAGACAGTGTAAATAGAGGGGTTAGGATCTGGAATGTACTGTCTGAGAGTGTAGGGGAGACAGGGTCAATCGAGTGGTTAGGGTCAGGAACGCACTCTCTGAGAGTGTGGGGGAGACAGGGTCAATCGAATGGTTAGGGGCTGGAATGCGCTGTCTGAGAGTGTGGGTGAGACAGGGTCAATCGAGTGGTTAGGGTCTGGAATACACTGTCTGAGAGTGTGGGTGAGACAGGGTCAATAGAGTGGTTAGGATCTTGAAAGTACTGTCTGAGAGTGTGGGGGAGACAGGGTCAATAGAGTGGTTAGGATCTGGAACGTACTATCTGAGAGTGTGGCGGACACAGAGTCAATCGAGTGGTTAGGGGCTGGAATGCGCTGTCTGAGAGTGTGGGAGAGACAGGGTCAATCGAGTGGTTAGGATCTGGACTGAACTGTATGAGAGGTTGGGGGAGACAGGGTCAATCGAGTGGTTAGGGTCTGGAATGCACTGTCTGAGAGTGTGGGGTAGACAGGGTCAATCGAGTGGTTAGGATCTGGAATGCACTATCTGAGAGTGTGGTGGAGACAGGGTCAATCGAATGGTTAGGATCTGGAGCGCACTGTCTGAGAGTGTTGGGGAGACAGGGTCAATCGAGTGGTTAGGGTCTGGAACGCGCTGCCTGAGAGTGTGGGGGAGACAGGGTCAATCGAGTGGTTAGGATCAGGAACGCACTGTCTGAGAGTGTGGGGGAGACAGGGTCATTCTAAAGATTAGGATCTGGAATGCGCTGTCTGAGAGTGTGGGGGAGACAGGGTCAATCGAGTGGTTAGGATCTGGAATGCACTGTCTGAGATTGTGGCGGAGATAGGGACAATCGAGTGGTTAGGATCTGGAATGCACTGCCTGTGAGTGTGGTGGAGACACGGTCAATCGAGTGGTTCGGGTCTGGAATGCACTGTCTGAGCGTGTGGGGGAGACAGGGTCAATCGAGTGGTTAGGATGAGGAATGCACTCTCTGAGTGTGGTGGAGACAGGACAATCGAATTGTTAGGGTCTGGAATGCACTGTCTGAGATTGTGGGGGAGACAGGGTAAATCGAGGGGTTAGGATCTGGCATGCGCTGTCTGAGAGTGTGGGGGAGACAGGGTCAATCGAGTGGTTAGGGTCTGGAATGCACTGTCTGAGAGTGTGGGGGTGACATGGTCAATCGAGTGGTTAGGATCTGGAATGCGCTGTCTGAGATTGTGGTGGAGACAGGGTCAATCAGGGGTTAGGATCAGGAACGCACTGTCTGTGAGTGTCGGTGTGACAGGGTCAATCGAGTGTTTAGGATCTGAAATGCACTGTCTGAGATTGTTGGGGAGACAGGGTCAATCGAGTGGTTAGGGTCTGGAATATAATGTCTGAGAGAGTGGGGGAGCCAGGGTCAATCGAGTGGTTAGGATCTGGAATGCACTTTTTGAGGGTGTGGGGGAGACAGGGACAATCGAGTGTTTAGGATCAGGAACGCACTGTCTAAGAGTCTGGGGGTAACAGTGTCAATTGAGTGGTTAGGGTCAGGAACGCCCTGACTGAGAGTGTGGGTGTGACAGGTTCAATCGAGTTGTTAGGGTCAGGAATGCACTGTCTGAGAGTGTTGGGGACATAGAGTCAATCGAGTGGTTTGGATCTGAAATGTACTGTCTGAGAGTGTGGGGGAGACAGGGTCAATCGAGTGGTTAGGATGAGGAATGCACTCTCTGAGTGTGGGGGAGACAGGACAATCGAATTGTTAGGGTCTGGAATGCACTGACTGAGAGTGTGGGGGAGACAGGGTCAATCGAGTGGTTATGATCAGGAATGCACTGTCTGAGAGTGTGGGGGAGACAGGGTCAATCGAGTGGTTAGGATCTGGAATGCACTGTCTGAGAGTGTGGGGGAGACAGGGTCAATCGAATGGTTAGGGGCTGGAATGCACTATCTGAGAGTGTGGTGGAGACAAGGTCAATCGAATGGTTAGGATCTGGAACGCACTGCCTGAGAGTGTGGGGGAGACAGGGTCAATCGAGTGGTTAGGGTCTGGAACGCGCTGCCTGAGAGTGTGGGGGAGACAGGGTCAATCGAGTGGTTAGGATCTGGTATGCACTGTCTGAGAGTGTGGGTGAGACAGAGTCAATCGAGTGGTTAGGGTCTGGAATGCACTGTCTGAGAGTGTGGGGGAGACAGGGTAAATAGAGGGGTTTGGATCTGGAATGTACTGTCTGAGAGTGTAGGGGAGACAGGGTCAATCGAGTGGTTAGGGTCTGGAACGCACTGTCTGAGAGTGAGGGGTAGACAGGGTCAATCGAATGGTTAGGGGCTGGAATGCGTGTCTGAGAGTGTGGGTGAGACAGAGTCAATCGAGTGGTTAGGGTCTGGAATACACTGTCTGAGAGTGTGGGGGAGACAAGGTCAATAGAGTGGTTAGGATCTTGAATGTACTGTCTGAGAGTGTGGGGGAGACAGGGTCAATAGAGTGGTTAGGATCTGGAACGTACTGTCTGAGAGTGTGGGGGACACAGAGTCAATCGAGTGGTTACGGGCTGGAATGCGCTGTCTGAGATTGTGGGAGAGACAGGGTCAATCGAGTGGTTAGGATCTGGAATGAACTGTATGAGAGGTTGGGGGAGACAAGGTCAATCGAGTGGTTAGGGTCTGGAATGCATTGTCTGAGAGTGTGGGGTGACAGGGTCAATCGAGTGGTTAGGATCTGGAATGCACTATCTGAGAGTGTGGTGGAGACAGGGTCAATCGAATGGTTAGGATCTGGAATGCACTGTCTGAGAGTGTGTGGGAGACAGGGTCAATCGAGTGGTTAGGGTCTGGAACGCGCTGCCTGAGAGTGTGGGGGAGACAGGGTCAATCGAGTGGTTAGGATCAGGAACGCACTGTCTGAGAGTGTGGGGGAGACAGGGTCAATCGAGTGGTTAGGGTCTGGAATGCACTGTCTGAGAGTGTGGGGGAGACAAAGTAAATAGAGGGGTTAGGATCTGGAATGTGCTGTCTGAGATTGTAGGGGAGACAGGGTCAATCGAGTGGTTAGGGTCTGGAACGCACTGTCTGAGAGTGTGGGGGTGACAGGGTCAATCGAGTGGTTAGGGTCTGGAATACACTGTCTGAGAGAGTGGGGGAGACAGGGTCATTAGCGTGGTTAGGATCTTGAATGTACTGTCTGAGAGTATGGGGGAGACAGGGTCAATAGAGTGGTTAGGATCTGGAACGTACTGTCTGAGAGTGTGGGGGACACAGAGTCAATCGAGTGGTTAGGATCTGAAATGCGCTGTCTGAGATTGTTGGGGAGACAGGGTCAATCGAGTGGTTAGGATCTGGAATATAATGTCTGACAGTGTGGGGGAGACAGGATAAATTGAAAGGTTAGGATTAGGAATGTAATGTGTGAGAGTGTGGGGGAGACAGGGTCAATCTAAAGATTAGGATCTGGAATGCACTATCTGAGAGTGTGGTGGAGACAGGGTCAATCGAATGGTTAGGATCTGGAACGCACTGCCTGAGAGTGTGGGAGAGACAGGGTCAATCGAGTGGTTAGGGTCTGGAACGCGCTGCTTGAGAGTGTGGGGGAGACAGGGTCAATCGAGTGGTTAGGATCTGGAATGCACTGTCTGAGAGTGTGGGGGAGACAGGGGAAATAGAGGTGTTAGGATCTGGAATGTACTGTCTGAGAGTGTAGGGGAGACAGGGTCAATCGAGTGGTTACGTTCTGGAACGCACTGTCTGAGACTGTGGGGGAGACAGGGTCAATCGAATGGTTAGGATCTGGAATGCGCTGTCTGAGAGTTTGGGGGAGACAGGGTCAATCGAGTGGTTTGGGTCTGGAATACACTGTCTGAGAGTGTGGGGGAGACAGGGTCAATCGAATGGTTAGGGTCTGGAACGCACTGCCTGAGAGTGTGGGGGAGACAGGGTCAATCGAGTGGTTAGCATCTGGAATGCACTGTCTGAGAGTGTGGGGGAGACAGGGTCAATCGAGTGGTTAAGGTCTGGAATGCACTGTTTGAGAGTGTGGGGGAGACAGGGTAAATAGAGGGGTTAGGATCTGGAATGTACTGACTGAGAGTGTGGGGGAGACAGGGTAAATAGAGGGGTTAGGATCTGGAATGTACTGTCTGAGAGTGTAGGGGAGACCGGGTCAATCGAGTGGTTAGGATCTGGAATGCACTGTCTGAGAGTGTGGGCGAGACAGGGTCAATCGAATGGTTAGGGGCTCGAATGCACTATCTGAGAGTGTGGTGGAGACAGGGTCAATCGAATGGTTAGGATCTGGAACGCACTGTCTGAGAGTGTGGGGGAGACAGGGTCAATCGAGTGGTTAGGATCTGGAATGCACTGTCTGAGTGTTTGGGGGAGACAGAGTCAATCGAGTGGTTAGGGTCTGGAATGCACTGTCTGAGAGTGTGGGGGAGACAGGGTAAATAGAGGGGTTAGGATCTGGAATGTACTGTCTGAGAGTGTGGGGGAGACAGGGTAAATAGAGGGGTTAGGATCTGGAATGTACTGTCTGAGAGTGTAGGGGAGACAGGGTCAATCGAGTGGTTAGGGTCAGGAACGCACTCTCTGAGATTGTGGGGGAGACAGGGTCAATCGAATGGTTAGGGGCTGGAATGCGCTGTCTGAGAGTGTGGGTGAGACAGGGTCAATCGAGTGGTTAGGGTCTGGAATATACTGTCTGAGAGTGTGGGTGAGACAGGGTCAATAGAGTGGTTAGGATCTTGAAAGTACTGTCTGAGAGTGTGGGGGAGACAGGGTCAATAGAGTGGTTAGGATCTGGAACGTACTATCTGAGAGTGTGCCGGACACAGAGTCAATCGAGTGGTTAGGGGCTGGAATGCGCTGTCTGAGAGTGTGGGAGAGACAGGGTCAATCGAGTGGTTAGGATCTGGACTGAACTGTATGAGAGGTTGGGGGGAGACAGGGTCAATCGAGTGGTTAGGGTCTGGAATGCACTGTCTGAGAGTGTGGGGGAGACAGGGTCAATCGAGTGGTTAGGATCTGGAATGCACTATCTGAGAGTGTGGTGGAGACAGGGTCAATCGAATGGTTAGGATCTGGAGCGCACTGTCTGAGTGTGTTGGGGAGACAGGGTCAATCGAGTGGTTAGGGTCTGGAACGCGCTGCCTGAGAGTGTGGGGGAGACAGGGGTCAATCGAGTGGTTAGGATCAGGAACGCACTGTCTGAGAGTGTGGGGGAGACAGGGTCATTCTAAAGATTAGGATCTGGAATGCGCTGTCTGAGAGTGTGGGGGAGACAGGGTCAATCGAGTGGTTAGGATCTGGAATGCACTGTCTGAGATTGTGGCGGAGATAGGGACAATCGAGTGGTTAGGATCTGGAATGCACTGCCTGTGAGTGTGGTGGAGACAGGGTCAATCGAGTGGTTCGGGTCTGGAATGCACTGTCTGAGTGTGTGGGGGAGACAGGGTCAATCGAGTGGTTAGGATGAGGAATGCACTCTCTGAGTGTGGTGGAGACAGGACAATCGAATTGTTAGGGTCTGGAATGCACTGTCTGAGATTGTGGGGGAGACAGGGTAAATCGAGGGGTTAGGATCTGGCATGCGCTGTCTGAGAGTGTGGGGGAGACAGGGTCAATCGAGTGGTTAGGGTCTGGAATGCACTGTCTGAGAGTGTGGGGGTGACATGGTCAATCGAGTGGTTAGGATCTGGAATGCGCTGTCTGAGATTGTGGTGGAGACAGGGTCAATCAGGGGTTAGGATCAGGAACGCACTGTCTGTGAGTGTCGGTGTGACAGGGTCAATCGAGTGTTTAGGATCTGAAATGCACCGTCTGAGATTGTTGGGGAGACAGGGTCAATCGAGTGGTTAGGGTCTGGAATATAATGTCTGAGAGTGTGGGGGAGCCAGGGTCAATCGAGTGGTTAGGATCTGGAATGCACTTTTTGAGGGTGTGGGGGAGACAGGGTCAATCGAGTGTTTAGGATCTGGAACGCACTGTATAAGAGTCTGGGGGTAACAGTGTCAATTGAGTGGTTAGGGTCAGGAACGCCCTGACTGAGAGTGTGGGTGTGACAGGTTCAATCGAGTTGTTAGGGTCAGGAATGCACTGTCTGAGATTGTTGGGGACATAGAGTCAATCGAGTGGTTTGGATCTGGAATGTACTGTCTGAGAGTGTGGGGGAGACAGGGTCAATCGAGTGGTTAGGATGAGGAATGCACTCTCTGAGTGTGGGGGAGACAGGACAATCGAATTGTTAGGGTCTGGAATGCACTGACTGAGAGTGTGGGGGAGACAGGGTCAATCGAGTGGTTATGATCAGGAATGCACTGTCTGAGAGTGTGGGGGAGACAGGGTCAATCGAGTGGTTAGGATCTGGAATGCACTGTCTGAGAGTGTGGTGGAGACAGGGTCAATCGAATGGTTAGGGGCTGGAATGCACTATCTGAGAGTGTGGTGGAGACAAGGTCAATCGAATGGTTAGGATCTGGAACGCACTGCCTGAGAGTGTGGGGGAGACAGGGTCAATCGAGTGGTTAGGGTCTGGAACGCGCTGCCTGAGAGTGTGGGGGAGACAGGGTCAATCGAGTGGTTAGGGTCTGGAATGCACTGTCTGAGAGTGTGGGGGAGACAGGGTAAATAGAGGGGTTTGGATCTGGAATGTACTGTCTGAGAGTGTAGGGGAGACAGGGTCAATCGAGTGGTTAGGGTCTGGAACGCACTGTCTGAGAGTGTGGGGGAGACAGGGTCAATCGAATGGTTAGGGGCTGGAATGCGTGTCTGAGAGTGTGGGTGAGACAGAGTCAATCGAGTGGTTAGGGTCTGGAATACACTGTCTGAGAGTGTGGGGGAGACAGGGTCAATAGAGTGGTTAGGATCTTGAATGTACTGTCTGAGAGTGTGGGGGAGACAGGGTCAATAGAGTGGTTAGGATCTGGAACGTACTGTCTGAGAGTGTGGGGGACACAGAGTCAATCGAGTGGTTACGGGCTGGAATGCGCTGTCTGAGATTGTGGGAGAGACAGGGTCAATCGAGTGGTTAGGATCTGGAATGAACTGTATGAGAGGTTGGGGGAGACAAGGTCAATCGAGTGGTTAGGGTCTGGAATGCATTGTCTGAGAGTGTGGGGTGACAGGGTCAATCGAGTGGTTAGGATCTGGAATGCACTATCTGAGAGTGTGGTGGAGACAGGGTCAATCGAATGGTTAGGATCTGGAATGCACTGTCTGAGAGTGTGTGGGAGACAGGGTCAATCGAGTGGTTAGGGTCTGGAACGCGCTGCCTGAGAGTGTGGGGGAGACAGGGTCAATCGAGTGGTTAGGATCAGGAACGCACTGTCTGAGAGTGTAGGGGAGACAGGGTCAATCGAGTGGTTAGGGTCTGGAACGCACTGTCTGAGAGTGTGGGGGTGACAGGGTCAATCGAGTGGTTAGGGTCTGGAATACACTGTCTGAGAGAGTGGGGGAGACAGGGTCATTAGCGTGGTTAGGATCTTGAATGTACTGTCTGAGAGTATGGGGGAGACAGGGTCAATAGAGTGGTTAGGATCTGGAACGTACTGTCTGAGAGTGTGGGGGACACAGAGTCAATCGAGTGGTTAGGATCTGAAATGCGCTGTCTGAGATTGTTGGGGAGACAGGTCAATCGAGTGGTTAGGGTCCGGAATATAATGTCTGACAGTGTGGGGGAGACAGGATAAATTGAAAGGTTAGGATTAGGAATGTAATGTGTGAGAGTGTGGGGGAGACAGGGTCAATCTCAAGATTAGGATCTGGAATGCACTATCTGAGAGTGTGGTGGAGACAGGGTCAATCGAATGGTTAGGATCTGGAACGCACTGCCTGAGAGTGTGGGAGAGACAGGGTCAATCGAGTGGTTAGGGTCTGGAACGCGCTGCTTGAGAGTGTGGGGGAGACAGGGTCAATCGAGTGGTTAGGATCTGGAATGCACTGTCTGAGAGTGTGGGGGAGACAGGGGAAATAGAGGTGTTAGGATCTGGAATGTACTGTCTGAGAGTGTAGGGGAGACAGGGTCAATCGAGTGGTTACGTTCTGGAACGCACTGTCTGAGACTGTGGGGGAGACAGGGTCAATCGAATGGTTAGGATCTGGAATGCGCTGTCTGAGAGTTTGGGGGAGACAGGGTCAATCGAGTGGTTTGGGTCTGGAATACACTGTCTGAGAGTGTGGGGGAGACAGGGTCAATCGAATGGTTAGGGTCTGGAACGCGCTGCCTGAGAGTGTGGGGGAGACAGGGTCAATCGAGTGGTTAGGATCTGGAATGCACTGTCTGAGAGTGTGGGGGAGACAGGGTCAATCGAGTGGTTAAGGTCTGGAATGCACTGTTTGAGAGTGTGGGGGAGACAGGGTAAATAGAGGGGTTAGGATCTGGAATGTACTGACTGAGAGTGTGGGGGAGACAGGGTAAATAGAGGGGTTAGGATCTGGAATGTACTGTCTGAGAGTGTAGGGGAGACAGGGTCAATCGAGTGGTTAGGGTCTGGAACGCAATGTCTGAGAGTGTGGGGGAGACAGGGTCAATCGAGTGGTTAGGATCTGGAACGCACTGTCTGAGATTGTGGGAGAGACAGGGTCAATCGAGTGGTTAGGGTCTGGAACGCGCTGCCTGAGAGTGTGGGGGAGACAGGGTCAATCGAGTGGTTAGGGTCTGGAACGCACTGTCTGAGAGTGTGGGGGGGACAGGGTCAATCGAGTGGTTAGGATCTGGAATGCCCTGTCTGAGAGTGTGGGGGAGACAGGGTCAATCGAGTGGTTAGGGTCAAGAATGCACTGTCTGAGAGTGTGGCGGAGACAGGGTAAATAGAGGGGTTATGATCCGGAAAGTACTGTTTGAGAGTGTGGGGGAGACAGGGTAAAAAGAGGGGTTAGGATCTGGAATGTACTGTCTGAGAGTGTAGGGGAGACAGGGTCAATCGAGTGGTTAGGGTCTGGAACGCACTGTCTGAGAGTGTGGGGGAGACAGGGTCAATCGAATGGTTAGGGGCTGGAAAGCGCTTTCTGAGAGTGTGGTGGAGACAGGGTCAATAGAGTGGTTAGGATCTTGAATGTACTGTCTGAGATTGTGGGGGAGACAGGGTCAATAGAGTGGTTAGGATCTGGAACGTACTGTCTGAGAGTGTGGGGGAAACAGAGTCAATCGAGTGGTTAGGGGCTGGAAATCGCTGTCTGAGAGTGTGGGAGAGACAGGGTCAATCGAGTGGTTAGGATCTGGAATGAACTGTATGAGAGGTTGGGGGAGACATGATCAATCGAGTGGTTAGGGTCTGGAATGCACTGTCTGAGAGTGTGGGGGTGACAGGGTCAATCGAGTGGTAAGGATCTGGAATGCACTATCTGAGAGTGTGGTGGAGACAGGGTCAATCGAATGGTTAGGATCTGGAACGCACTGTCTGAGAGTGTGTGGGAGACAGGGTCAATCGAGTGGTTAGAGTCTGGAACGCTCTGCCTGAGAGTGTGGGGGAGACAGGGTCAATCGAGTGGTTAGGGTCTGGAATACACTGTCTGAGTGTGTGGGGGAGACAGGGTCAATAGAGTGGTTAGGATCTTGAATGTACTGTCTGAGAGTGTGGGGGAGACAGGGTCAATAGAGTGGTTAGGATCTGGAACGTACTGTCTGAGAATGTGGGGGACACAGAGTCAATCGAGTGGTTAGGATCTGGAATGCACTGTCTGAGAGTGTGGGGGAGACAGGGTCAATCGAGTGGTTAGGATCTGGAATGCACTGTCTGAGAGTGTTGGGGAGACAGGGTAAATCGAGGTGTTAGGATCTGGTATGCACTGTCTGAGAGTGTGGGGGAGACAGAGTCAATCGAGTGGTTAGGGTCTGGAATGCACTGTCTGAGAGTGTGGGGGAGACAGGGTAAATAGAGGGGTTTGGATCTGGAATGTACTGTCTGAGAGTGTAGGGGAGACAGGGTCAATCGAGTGGTTAGGGTCTGGAACGCACTGTCTGAGAGTGTGGGGGAGACAGGGTCAATCGAATGGTTAGGGGCTGGAATGCGTGTCTGAGAGTGTGGGTGAGACAGAGTCAATCGAGTGGTTAGGGTCTGGAATACACTGTCTGAGAGTGTGGGGGAGACAGGGTCAATAGAGTGGTTAGGATCTTGAATGTACTGTCTGAGAGAGTGGGGGAGACAGGGTCAATAGAGTGGTTAGGATCTGGAACGTACTGTCTGAGAGTGTGGGGGACACAGAGTCAATCGAGTGGTTACGGGCTGGAATGCGCTGTCTGAGATTGTGGGAGAGACAGGGTCAATCGAGTGGTTAGGATCTGGAATGCACTATCTGAGAGTGTGGGGGAGACAGGGTCAATCGAATGGTTAGGATCTGGAATGCACTGTCTGAGAGTGTGGTGGAGACAGGGTCAATCGAATGGTTAGGATCTGGAATGCACTGTCTGAGAGTGTGTGGGAGACAGGGTCAATCGAGTGGTTAGGGTCTGGAACGCGCTGCCTGAGAGTGTGGGGGAGACAGGGTCAATCGAGTGGTTAGGATCAGGAACGCACTGTCTGAGAGTGTGGGGGAGACAGGGTCAATCGAGTGGTTAGGGTATGGAATGCACTGTCTGAGAGTGTGGGGGAGACAAAGTAAATAGAGGGGTTAGGATCTGGAATGTGCTGTCTGAGAGTGTTGGGGAGACAGGGTCAATCGAGTGGTTAGGGTCTGGAACGCACTGTCTGAGAGTGTGGGGGGTGACAGGGTCAATCGAGTGGTTAGGGTCTGGAATACACTGTCTGAGAGAGTGGGGGAGACAGGGTCATTAGTGTGGTTAGGATCTTGAATGTACTGTCTGAGAGTATGGGGGAGACAGGGTCAATAGAGTGGTTAGGATCTGGAACGTACTGTCTGAGAGTGTGGGGGACACAGAGTCAATCGAGTGGTTAGGATCTGAAATGCGCTGTCTGAGATTGTTGGGGAGACAGGTCAATCGAGTGGTTAGGGTCCGGAATATAATGTCTGACAGTGTGGGGGAGACAGGATAAATTGAAAGGTTAGGATTAGGAATGTAATGTGTGAGAGTGTGGGGGAGACAGGGTCAATCTAAAGATTAGGATCTGGAATGCACTATCTGAGAGTGTGGTGGAGACAGGGTCAATCGAATTGTTAGGATCTGGAACGCACTGCCTGAGAGTGTGGGAGAGACAGGGTCAATCGAGTGGTTAGGGTCTGGAACGCGCTGCTTGAGAGTGTGGGGGAGACAGGGTCAATCGAGTGGTTAGGATCTGGAATGTACTGTCTGAGAGTGTAGGGGAGACAGGGTCAATCGAGTGGTTACGTTCTGGAACGCACTGTCTGAGACTGTGGGGGAGACAGGGTCAATCGAATGGTTAGGATCTGGAATGCGCTGTCTGAGAGTTTGGGCGAGACAGGGTCAATCGAGTGGTTTGGGTCTGGAATACACTGTCTGAGAGTGTGGGGGAGACAGGGTCAATCGAATGGTTAGGGTCTGGAACGCGCTGCCTGAGAGTGTGGGGGAGACAGGGTCAATCGAGTGGTTAGGATCTGGAATGCACTGTCTGAGAGTGTGGGGGAGACAGGGTCAATCGAGTGGTTAAGGTCTGGAATGCACTGTTTGAGAGTGTGGGGGAGACAGGGTAAATAGAGGGGTTAGGATCTGGAATGTACTGACTGAGAGTGTGGGGGAGACAGGGTAAATAGAGGGGTTAGGATCTGGAATGTACTGTCTGAGAGTGTAGGGGAGACAGGGTCAATCGAGTGGTTAGGGTCTGGAACGCAATGTCTGAGAGTGTGGGGGAGACAGGGTCAATCGAGTGGTTAGGATCTGGAACGCACTGTCTGAGAGTGTGGGAGAGACAGGGTCAATCGAGTGGTTAGGGTCTGGAACGCGCTGCCTGAGAGTGTGGGGGAGACAGGGTCAATCGAGTGGTTAGGGTCTGGAACGCACTGTCTGAGAGTGTGGGGGGGACAGGGTCAATCGAGTGGTTAGGATCTGGAATGCCCTGTCTGAGAGTGTGGGGGAGACAGGGTCAATCGAGTGGTTAGGGTCAAGAATGCACTGTCTGAGAGTGTGGCGGAGACAGGGTAAATAGAGGGGTTATGATCCGGAAAGTACTGTTTGAGAGTGTGGGGGAGACAGGGTAAAAAGAGGGGTTAGGATCTGGAATGTACTGTCTGAGAGTGTGGGGGAGACAGGGTCAATCGAATGGTTAGGGGCTGGAAAGCGCTTTCTGAGAGTGTGGTGGAGACAGGGTCAATAGAGTGGTTAGGATCTTGAATGTACTGTCTGAGATTGTGGGGGAGACAGGGTCAATAGAGTGGTTAGGATCTGGAACGTACTGTCTGAGAGTGTGGGGGAAACAGAGTCAATTGAGTGGTTAGGGGCTGGAAATCGCTGTCTGAGAGTGTGGGAGAGACAGGGTTCAATCGAGTGGTTAGGATCTGGAATGAACTGTATGAGAGGTTGGGGGAGACATGATCAATCGAGTGGTTAGGGTCTGGAATGCACTGTCTGAGAGTGTGGGGGTGACAGGGTCAATCGAGTGGTAAGGATCTGGAATGTACTGTCTGAGAGTGTGTGGGAGACAGGGTCAATCGAGTGGTTAGAGTCTGGAACGCGCTGCCTGAGAGTGTGGGGGAGACAGGGTCAATCGAGTGGTTAGGGTCTGGAATACACTTTCTGAGTGTGTGGGGGAGACAGGGTCAATAGAGTGGTTAGGATCTTGAATGTACTGTCTGAGAGTGTGGGGGAGACAGGGTCAATAGAGTGGTTAGGATCTGGAACGTACTGTCTGAGAATGTGGGGGACACAGAGTCAATCGAGTGGTTAGGATCTGGAATGCACTGTCTGAGAGTGTGGGGGAGACAGGGTCAATCGAGTGGTTAGGATCTGGAATGCACTGTCTGAGAGTGTTGGGGAGACAGGGTCAATCGAGGGGGTAGGATATGGAATGCACTGTCTGAGAGTGTGGGAGAGACAGGCTCAATCGAGTGCTTAGGATCTGGAATGTACTGTCTGAGAGTTTGGGGAGACAGGGTAAATCGAGGTGTTAGGATCTGGAACGCACTGTCTGAGAGTGTGGGGGAGACAGGATCATCGAATGGTTAGGGGCTGGAATGCGCTGTCTGAGAGTGTGGGAGAGACAGGGTCAATCGAGTGGTTAGGATCTGGAAAGCACTGTCTGAGAGCGTGGGAGAGACAGGGTCAATCGAATCGTTAGGGGCTGGAATGCGCTGTCTGAGAGTGTGGGAGAGACAGGGTCAATCGAATGGTTAGGATCTGGAATGAACTGTATGAGAGGTTGGGGGAGACAGGGTCAATCGAGTTGTTAGGATCCGGAATGCACTGTCTGAGAGTGTTGGGGAGACAGGGTCAATAGAGGGTTAGGATCTGGAACGCACTGTCTGAGAGTGTGGGGGAGACAGGGTCAATTGAGTGGTTAATGTCTGGAACGCACTGTCTGAGAGTCTGGGGGAGACAGGGTCAATCGAGTGGTTAGGATCTGGATTGCACTGTCTGAGAGTGTTGCGGAGACAGGGTCAATCGAGTGGTTAGGATCTGGAATGCACTGTCTGAGAGTGTGGGGGAGACAGGGTCAATCGAGTGGTTAGGATTAGGAATGCGCTGTTTGAGAGTGTGGGGGAGACAGGGTCAATCGAGTGGTTAGGATCTGGAATGCACTGTCTGAGAGTGTGGGAGAGACAGGGTATATCGAGTGCTTAGGATATCGAATGTACTATCTAAGATTTTCGGGAGACAGGGTAAATAGAGGGGTTAGGATCTGGAACGCACTGTCTGAGAGTGTGGGAGAGACAGGGTCAATCGAGTCGTTAGGATCTGGAATGCACTGTCTGAGAGTGTGGGGGAGACAGGGTCAATTGAGTGGTTAATGTCTGGAATGCGCTGTCTGAGATTGTGTTGGAGACTGGGTCAATCGTTTGGTTAGGATCTGGAATGCACTGTCTGGGAGTGTGGGGGTGACAGGCTCAATCGAGTGGTTATTGTCTGGAATGCACTGTCTGAGAGTGTAGGGGAGACAGGGTCAATCGAGTGGTTAGGGTCTGGAACGCGCTGCCTGAGAGTGTGGGGGAGACAGGGTCAATCGAGTGGTTAGCATCTGGAATGCACTGTCTGAGAGTGTGGGGGAGACAGGGTAAATAGAGGGGTTAGGATCTGGAATGTACTGTCTGAGAGTGTAGGGGAGACAGGGTCAATCGAGTTGTTACGTTCTGGAACGCACTGTCTGAGACTGTGGGGGAGACAGGGTCAATCGAATGGTTAGGGGCTGGAATGCGCTGTCTGAGAGTTTGGGGGAGACAGGGTCAATCGAGTGGTTTGGGTCTGGAATACACTGTCTGAGAGTGTGGGGGAGACAGGGTCAATAGAGTGGTTAGGATCTTGAATGTACTGTCTGAGAGTGTGGAGGAGACAGGGTCAATAGAGTGGTTAGGATCTGGAACGTACTGTCTGAGAGTGTGGGGGAGACAGATTCAATCGAGTGGTTAGGGGCTGGAATGCGCTGTCTGGGAGTGTGGGAGAGACAGGGTCAATCGAGTGGTTAGGGTCTGGAATGCACTTTCTGAGATTGTGGAGGTGAAAGGGTCAAGCGAGTGGTTAGGATCTGGAATGCACTATCTGAGAATGTGGTGGAGACAGGGTCAATCGAATGGTTAGGATCTGGAACGCACTGTCTGAGAGTGTGGGGGAGACAGGGTCAATCGAATGGTTAGGGTCTTTAACGCGCTGCCTGACTGTGTGGGGGAGACAGGGTCAATCGAGTGGTTAGGATCTGGAATGCACTGTCTGAGAGTGTGGGGGAGACAGGGTCAATCGAGTGGTTAAGGTCTGAAATGCACTGTCTGAGAGTGTGGGGGAGACAGGGTAAATAGAGGGGTTAGGATCTGGAATGTACTGACTGAGAGTGTGGGGGAGACAGGGTAAATAGAGGGGTTAGGATCTGGAATGTACTGTCTGAGAGTGTAGGGGAGACAGGGTCAATCGAGTGGTTAGGGTCTGGAACGCAATGTCTGAGAGTGTGGGGGAGACAGGGTCAATCGAGTGGTTAGGATCTGGAACGCACTGTCTGAGAGTGTGGGAGAGACAGGGTCAATCGAGTGGTTAGGGTCTGGAACGCGCTGCCTGAGAGTGTGGGGGGGACAGGGTCAATCGAGTGGTTAGGATCTGGAATGCCCTGTCTGAGAGTGTGGGGGAGAGAGGGTCAATCGAGTGGTTAGGGTCAAGAATGCCCTGTCTGAGAGTGTGGCGGAGACAGGGTAAATAGAGGGGTTATGATCCGGAAAGTACTGTTTGAGAGTGTGGGGGAGACAGGGTAAAAAGAGGGGTTAGGATCTGGAATGTACTGTCTGAGAGTGTAGGGGAGACAGGGTCAATCGAGTGGTTAGGGTCTGGAACGCACTGTCTGAGAGTGTGGGGGAGACAGGGTCAATCGAATGGTTAGGGGCTGGAAAGCGCTGTCTGAGAGTGTGGGGGAGACAGGGTCAATCGAGTGGTTTGGGTCTGGAATACACTGTCTGAGAGTGTGGTGGAGACAGGGTCAATAGAGTGGTTAGGATCTTGAATGTACTGTCTGAGTTTGTGGGGGAGACAGGGTCAATAGAGTGGTTAGGATGTGGAACGTACTGTCAGAGAGTGTGGGGGACACAGAGTCAATCGAGTGGTTAGGGGCTGGAAATCGCTGTCTGAGAGTGTGGGAGAGACAGGGTCAATCGAGTGGTTAGGATCTGGAATGAACTGTATGAGAGGTTGGGGGAGACATGATCAATCGAGTGGTTAGGGTCTGGAATGCACTGTCTGAGAGTGTGGGGGTGACAGGGTCAATCGAGTGGTAAGGATCTGGAATGCACTATCTGAGAGTGTGGTGGAGACAGGGTCAATCGAATGGTTAGGATCTGGAACGCACTGTCTGAGAGTGTGTGGGAGACAGGGTCAATCGCGTGGTTAGAGTCTGGAACGCGCTGCCTGAGAGTGTGGGGGAGACAGGGTCAATCGAGTGGTTAGGGTCTGGAATACACTGTCTGAGAGTGTGGGGGAGACAGGGTCAATAGAGTGGTTAGGATCTTGAATGTACTGTCTGAGAGTGTGGGGGAGACAGGGTCAATAGAGTGGTTACGATCTGGAATGTACTGTCTGAGAATGTGGGGGACACAGAGTCAATCGAGTGGTTAGGATCTGGAATGCACTGTCTGAGAGTGTGGGGGAGACAGGGTCAATCGAGTGGTTAGGATCTGGAATGCACTGTCTGAGAGTGTTGGGGAGACAAGGTCAATAGAGTGGTTAGGATCTGGAACGTACTGTCTGCGAGTGTGGGGGACAAAGATTCAATCGAGTGGTTAGGGGCTGGAATGCGCTGTCTGAGAGTGTGGGAGAGACAGGGTCAATCGAGTGGTTAGGGTCTGGAATGCACTTTCTGAGATTGTGGAGGTGAAAGGGTCAATCGAGTGGTAAGGATCTGGAATGCACTATCTGAGAGTGTGGTGGAGACAGGGTCAATCGAATGGTTAGGATCTGGAACGCACTGTCTGAGAGTGTGGGGGAGACAGGGTCAATCGAATGGTGAGGGTCTGGAACGCGCTGCCTGAGAGTGTGGGGGAGACAGGGTCAATCGAGTGGTTAGGATCTGGAATGCACTGTCTGAGAGTGTGGGGGAGACAGGGTCAATCGAGTGGTTAAGGTCTGGAATGCACTGTCTGAGAGTGTGGGGGAGACATGGTAAATAGAGGGGTTAGTATCTAGAATGTACTGACTGTGAGTGTGGGGGAGACAGGGTAAATAGAGGGGTTAGGATCTGGAATGTACTGTCTGAGAGTGTGGGGGAGACAGGGTCCATCGAGTGGTTAGGGTCTGGAACGCAATGTCTGAGAGTGTGGGGGAGACAGGGTCAATCGAGTGGTTAGGATCTGGAACGCACTGTCTGAGAGTGTGGGAGAGACAGGGTCAATCGAGTGGTTAGGGTCTGGAACGCGCTGCCTGAGAGTGTGGGGGGGACAAGGTCAATCGAGTGGTTAGGATCTGGAATGCCCTGTCTGAGAGTGTGGGGGAGACAGGGTCAATCGAGTGGTTAGGGTCAAGAATGCACTGTCTGAGAGTGTGGCGGAGACAGGGTAAATAGAGGGGTTATGATCCGGAAAGTACTGTTTGAGAGTGTGGGGGAGACAGGGTAAAAAGAGGGGTTAGGATCTGGAATGTACTGTCTGAGAGTGTAGGGGAGACAGGGTCAATCGAGAGTTTAGGGTCTGGAACGCAATGTCTGAGAGTGTGGGGGAGACAGGGTCAATCGAATGGTTAGGGGCTGGAAAGCGCTTTCTGAGAGTGTGGGGGAGACAGGGTCAATCGAGTGGTTTGGGTCTGGAATACACTGTCTGAGAGTGTGGTGGAGACAGGGTCAATAGAGTGGTTAGGATCTGGAACGTACTGACTGAGAGTGTGGGGGAAACAGAGTCAATCGAGTGGTTAGGGGCTGGAAATCGCTGTCTGAGAGTGTGGGGGAGACAGGGTCAATCGAATGGTTAGGGGCTGGAAAGCGCTTTCTGAGAGTGTGGTGGAGACAGGGTCAATAGAGTGGTTAGGATCTTGAATGTACTGTCTGAGAGTGTGGGGGAGACAGGGTCAATAGAGTGGTTAGGATCTGGAACGTACTGTCTGAGAATGTGGGGGACACAGAGTCAATCGAGTGGTTAGGATCTGGAATGCACTGTCTGAGAGTGTGGGGGAGACAGGGTCAATCGAGTGGTTAGGATCTGGAATGCACTGTCTGAGAGTGTGGGGGAGACAGGGTCAATCGAGGGGGTAGGATATGGAATGCACTGTCTGAGAGCGTGGGGGAGACAGGGTCAATCGAATGGTTAGGGGCTGGAATGCGCTGTCTGAGAGTTTGGGGGAGACAGGGTCAATCGAGTGGTTTGGGTCTGGAATACACTGTCTGAGAGTGTGGGGGAGACAGGGTCAATAGAGTGGTTAGGATCTTGAATGTACTGTCTGAGAGTGTGGAGGAGACAGGGTCAATAGAGTGGTTAGGATCTGGAACGTACTGTCTGAGAGTGTGGGGGACACAGATTCAATCGAGTGGTTAGGGGCTGGAATGCGCTGTCTGGGAGTGTGGGAGAGACAGGGTCAATCGAGTGGTTAGGGTCTGGAATGCACTTTCTGAGATTGTGGAGGTGAAAGGGTCAATCGAGTGGTTAGGATCTGGAATGCACTATCTGAGAGTGTGGTGTAGACAGGGTCAATCGAATGGTTAGGATCTGGAACGCACTGTCTGAGAGTGTGGGGGAGACAGGGTCAATCGAGTGGTTAGGGTCTGGAACGCGCTGGCTGAGAGTGTGCGGGAGACAGGGTCAATCGAGTGGTTAGGATCTGGAATGCACTGTCTGAGAGTGTGGGGGAGACAGGGTCAATCGAGTGGTTAAGGTCTGAAATGCACTGTCTGAGAGTGTGGGGGAGACAGGGTAAATAGAGGGGTTAGGATCTGGAATGTACTGACTGAGAGTGTGTGGGAGACAGGGTAAATAGAGGGGTTAGGATCTGGAATGTACTGTCTGAGAGTGTAGGGGAGACAGGGTCAATCGAGTGGTTAGGGTCTGGAACGCAATGTCTGAGAGTGTGGGGGAGACAGGGTCAATCGAGTGGTTAGGATCTGGAACGCACTGTCTGAGAGTGTGGGAGAGACAGGGTCAATCGAGTGGTTAGGGTCTGGAACGCGCTGCCTGAGAGTGTGGGGGGGACAGGGTCAATCGAGTGGTTAGGATCTGGAATGCCCTGTCTGAGAGTGTGGGGGAGACAGGGTCAATCGAGTGGTTAGGGTCAAGAATGCACTGTCTGAGAGTGTGGCGGAGACAGGGTAAATAGAGGGGTTATGATCCGGAAAGTACTGTTTGAGAGTGTGGGGGAGACAGGGTAAAAAGAGGGGTTAGGATCTGGAATGTACTGTCTGAGAGTGTAGGGGAGACAGGGTCAATCGAGTGGTTCGGGTCTGGAACGCACTGTCTGAGAGTGTGGGGGAGACAAGGTCAATCGAATGGTTAGGGGCTGGAAAGCGCTGTCTGAGAGTGTGGGGGAGACAGGGTCAATCGAGTGGTTTGGGTCTGGAATACACTGTCTGAGAGTGTGGTGGAGACAGGGTCAAAAGAGTGGTTAGGATCTTGAATGTACTGTCTGAGATTGTGGGGGAGACAGGGTCAATAGAGTGGTTAGGATCTGGAACGTACTGTCAGAGAGTGTGGGGGACACAGAGTCAATCGAGTGGTTAGGAGCTGGAAATCGCTGTCTGAGAGTGTGGGAGAGACAGGGTCAATCGAGTGGTTAGGATCTGGAATGAACTGTATGAGAGGTTGGGGGAGACATGATCAATCGAGTGGTTAGGGTCTGGAATGCACTGTCTGAGAGTGTGGGGGTGACAGGGTCAATCGAGTGGTAAGGATCTGGAATGCACTATCTGAGAGTGTGGTGGAGACAGGGTCAATCGAATGGTTAGGATCTGGAACGCACTGTCTGAGAGTGTGTGGGAGACAGGGTCAATCGCGTGGTTAGAGTCTGGAACGCGCTGCCTGAGAGTGTGGGGGAGACAGGGTCAATCGAGTGGTTAGGGTCTGGAATACACTGTCTGAGAGTGTGGGGGAGACAGGGTCAATAGAGTGGTTAGGATCTGGAATGTACTGTCTGAGAATGTGGGGGACACAGAGTCAATCGAGTGGTTAGGATCTGGAATGCACTGTCTGAGAGTGTGGGGGAGACAGGGTCAATCGAGTGGTTAGGATCTGGAATGCACTGTCTGAGAGTGTTGGGGAGACAGGGTCAATTGAGGGGGTAGGATATGGAATGCACTGTCTGAGAGTGTGGGAGAGACAGGCTCAATCAGGTGCTTAGGATCTGGAATGTACTGTCTGAGAGTTTGGGGAGACAGTGTAAATCGAGGTGTTAGGATCTGGAACGCACTGTCTGAGATTGTGGGGGAGACAGGATCATCGAATGGTTAGGGGCTGGAATGCGCTGTCTGAGAGTGTGGGAGAGACAGGGTCAATCGAGTGGTTAGGATCTGGAAAGCACTGTCTGAGAGCGTGGGGGAGACAGGGTCAATCGAATCGTTAGGGGCTGGAATGCGCTGTCTGAGATTGTGGGAGAGACAGGGTCAATCGAGTGGTTAGGATCTGGAATGAACTGTATGAGAGGTTGGGGGAGACAGGGTCAATCGAGTTGTTAGGATCCGGAATGCACTGTCTGAGAGTGTTGGGGAGACAGGGTCAATAGAGGGTTAGGATCTGGAACGCACTGTCTGAGAGTGTGGGGGAGAAAGGGTCAATTGAGTGGTTAATGTCTGGAACGCACTGTCTGAGAGTGTGGGGGAGACAGGGTCAATCGAGTGGTTAGGATCTGGATTGCACTGTCTGAGAGTGTTGCGGAGACAGGGTCAATCGAGTGGTTAGGATCTGGAATGCACTGTCTGAGAGTGTGGGGGAGACAGGGTCAATCGAGTGGTTAGGATTAGGAATGCGCTGTTTGAGAGTGTGGGGGAGAAAGGGTCAATCGAGTGGTTAGGATCTGGAATGCACTGTCTGATAGTGTGGGAGAGACAGGGTAAATCGAGTGCTTAGGATCTCGAATGTACTGTCTAAGATTTTGGGGAGACAGGGTAAATAGAGGGGTTAGGATCTGGAACGCACTGTCTGAGAGTGTGGGAGAAACAGGGTCAATCGAGTGGTTAGGATCTGGAATGCACTGTCTGAGAGTGTGGGGGAGACAGGGTCAATTGAGTGGTTAATGTCTGGAATGCGCTGTCTGAGATTGTGTTGAGACTGGGTCAATCGTTTGGTTAGGATCTGGAATGCACTGTCTGGGAGTGTGGGGGTGACAGGGTCAATCGAGTGGTTATTGTCTGGAATGCACTGTCTGAGAGTGTAGGGGAGACAGGGTCAATCGAGTGGTTAGGATCTGGAATGCACTGTCTGAGAGTGTGGGGGTGACAGGGTCAATCAAGTGGTTAGTTTCTGGAATGCACTGTCTGAGAGTGTAGGGGAGACAGGGTCAATCGAGTGGTTAGGATCTGGAATGCACTGTCTGAGAATGTGGGGGTGACAGGATCAATCGAGTGGTTAGTGTCTGGAATGCACTGTCTGAGAGTGTAGGGGAGACAGGGTCAATCGAGTGGTTAGGATCTGGAATGCGCTGTCTGAGAGTGTGGGGGTGACAGGGTCAATCGAGTGGTTAGTTTCTGGAATGCACTGTCTGAGAGTGTAGGGGAGACAGGGTCAATCGAGTGGTTAGGATCTGGAATGCACTGTCTGAGAATGTGGGGGTGGCAGGATCAATCGAGTGGTTAGGATCTGGAACGCACTGTCTGAGAGTGTGGGGGAGACAGGGTCAATCAAATGGTTAGGATCTGGAACGCACTGTCTGAGAGTGTGTGGGAGACAGGGTCAATCGAGTGGTTAGAGTCTGGAACGCGCTGCCTGAGAGTGTGGGGGAGACAGGGTCAATCGAGTGGTTAGGGTCTGGAATACACTGTCTGAGAGTGTGGGGGAGACAGGGTCAATAGAGTGGTTAGGATCTTGAATGTACTGTCTGAGAGTGTGGGGGAGACAGGGTCAATAGAGTGGTTAGGATCTGGAACGTACTGTCTGAGAATGTGGGGGACACAGAGTCAATCGAGTGGTTAGGATCTGGAATGCACTGTCTGAGAGTGTGGGGGAGACAGGGTCAATCGAGTGGTTAGGATCTGGAATGCACTGTCTGAGAGTGTTGGGGAGACAGGGTCAATTGAGGGGGTAGGATATGGAATGCACTGTCTGAGAGTGTGGGAGAGACAGGCTCAATCGAGTGCTTAGGATATGGAATGTACTGTCTGAGAGTTTGGGGAGACAGGGTAAATCGAGGTGTTAGGATCTGGAACGCACTGTCTGAGAGTGTGGGGGAGACAGGATCATCGAATGGTTCGGGGCTGGAATGCGCTGTCTGAGAGTGTGGGAGAGACAGGGTCAATCGAGTGGTTAGGATCTGGAATGAACTGTATGAGAGGTTGGGGGAGACAGGGTCAATCGAGTTGTTAGGATCCGGAATGCACTGTCTGAGAGTGTTGGGGAGACAGGGTCAATAGAGGGTTAGGATCTGGAACGCACTGTCTGAGAGTGTGGGGGAGACAGGGTCAATTGAGTGGTTAATGTCTGGAACGCACTGTCTGAGAGTGTGGGGGAGACAGGGTCAATCGAGTGGTTAGGATCTGGATTGCACTGTCTGAGAGTGTTGCGGAGACAGGGTCAATCGAGTGGTTAGGATCTGGAATGCACTGTCTGAGAGTGTGGGGGAGACAGGGTCAATCGAGTGGTTAGGATTAGGAATGCGCTGTTTGAGAGTGTGGGGGAGACAGGGTCAATCGAGTGGTTAGGATCTGGAATGCACTGTCTGATAGTGTGGGAGAGACAGGGTAAATTGAGTGCTTAGGATCTCGAATGTACTGTCTAAGATTTTGGGGAGACAGGTTAAATAGAGGGGTTAGGATCTGGAACGCACTGTCTGAGAGTGTGGGAGAGACAGGGTCAATCGAGTGGTTAGGATCTGGAATACACTGTCTGGGAGTGTGGGGGTGACAGGGTCAATCGAGTGGTTATTGTCTGGAATGCACTGTCTGAGAGTGTAGGGGAGACAGGGTCAATCGAGTGGTTAGGATCTGGAATGCACTGTCTGAGAGTGTGGGGGTGACAGGGTCAATCAAGTGGTTAGTTTCTGGAATGCACTGTCTGAGAGTGTAGGGGAGACAGGGTCAATCGAGTGGTTAGGATCTGGAATGCACTGTCTGAGAATGTGGGGGTGACAGGATCAATCGAGTGGTTAGTGTCTGGAATGCACTGTCTGAGAGTGTAGGGGAGACAGGGTCAATCGAGTGGTTAGGATCTGGAATGCGCTGTCTGAGAGTGTGGGGGTGACAGGGTCAATCGAGTGGTTAGTTTCTGGAATGCACTGTCTGAGAGTGTAGGGGAGACAGGGTCAATCGAGTGGTTAGGATCTGGAATGCACTGTCTGAGAATGTGGGGGTGACAGGATCAATCGAGTGGTTAGGATCTGGAACGCACTGTCTGAGAGTGTGGGGGAGACAGGGTCAATCAAATGGTTAGGATCTGGAACGCACTGTCTGAGAGTGTGTGGGAGACAGGGTCAATCGAGTGGTTAGAGTCTGGAACGCGCTGCCTGAGAGTGTGGGGGAGACAGGGTCAATCGAGTGGTTAGGGTCTGGAATACACTGTCTGAGAGTGTGGGGGAGACAGGGTCAATAGAGTGGTTAGGATCTTGAATGTACTGTCTGAGAGTGTGGGGGAGACAGGGTCAATAGAGTGGTTAGGATCTGGAACGTACTGTCTGAGAATGTGGGGGACACAGAGTCAATCGAGTGGTTAGGATCTGGAATGCACTGTCTGAGAGTGTGGGGGAGACAGGGTCAATCGAGTGGTTAGGATCTGGAATGCACTGTCTGAGAGTGTTGGGGAGACAGGGTCAATTGAGGGGGTAGGATATGGAATGCACTGTCTGAGAGTGTGGGAGAGACAGGCTCAATCGAGTGCTTAGGATATGGAATGTACTGTCTGAGAGTTTGGGGAGACAGGGTAAATCGAGGTGTTAGGATCTGGAACGCACTGTCTGAGAGTGTGGGGGAGACAGGATCATCGAATGGTTCGGGGCTGGAATGCGCTGTCTGAGAGTGTGGGAGAGACAGGGTCAATCGAGTGGTTAGGATCTGGAATGAACTGTATGAGAGGTTGGGGGAGACAGGGTCAATCGAGTTGTTAGGATCCGGAATGCACTGTCTGAGAGTGTTGGGGAGACAGGGTCAATAGAGGGTTAGGATCTGGAACGCACTGTCTGAGAGTGTGGGGGAGACAGGGTCAATCGAGTGGTTAGGATCTGGATTGCACTGTCTGAGAGTGTTGCGGAGACAGGGTCAATCGAGTGGTTA
Source organism: Isurus oxyrinchus (assembly GCA_026770705.1). Taxonomy (NCBI): domain Eukaryota; kingdom Metazoa; phylum Chordata; class Chondrichthyes; order Lamniformes; family Lamnidae; genus Isurus; species Isurus oxyrinchus. The sequence continues at coordinate 146,061 of JANJGN010000779.1, forward strand.
GGATCTGGAATGCACTGTCTGAGAGTGTGGGGGAGACAGGGTCAATCGAGTGGTTAGGATTAGGAATGCGCTGTTTGAGAGTGTGGGGGAGACAGGGTCAATCGAGTGGTTAGGATCTGGAATGCACTGTCTGATAGTGTGGGAGAGACAGGGTAAATTGAGTGCTTAGGATCTCGAATGTACTGTCTAAGATTTTGGGGAGACAGGTTAAATAGAGGGGTTAGGATCTGGAACGCACTGTCTGAGAGTGTGGGAGAGACAGGGTCAATCGAGTGGTTAGGATCTGGAATACACTGTCTGGGAGTGTGGGGGTGACAGGGTCAATCGAGTTGTTATTGTCTGGAATGCACTGTCTGAGAGTGTAGGGGAGACAGGGTCAATCGAGTGGTTAGGATCTGGAATGCGCTGTCTGAGAGTGTGGGGGTGACAGGGTCAATCGAGTGGTTAGTTTCTGGAATGCACTGTCTGAGAGTGTAGGGGAGACAGGGTCAATCGAAAGGTTAGGATCTGGAATGCACTGTCTGAGAATGTGGGGGTGACAGGATCAATCGAGTGGTTAGGATCTGGAATGCACTGTCTGAGAATGTGGGGGAGACAGGATCAATCGAGTGGTTGGGATCTGGAACGCACTGTTTGAGAGTGTGGGGGAGACAGGGTCAATCGAGTGTTTATGATCTGGAATGAACTGTATGAGATGTTGGGGGAGACAGGGTCAATCGAGTGGTTAGGGTCTGGAATGCACTGTCTGAGAGTGTGGGGGTGACAGGGTCAATCGAGTGGTTAGTATCTGGAATGCACTATCTGAGAGAGTGGTGGAGACAGGGTCAATCGAAAGGTTAGTATCTGGAACGCACTGTCTGAGAGTGTGGGAGAGACAGGATCAATCGAGTGGTTAGAGTCTGGAACGCGCTGCCTGAGAGTGTGGGGGAGACAGGGTCAATCGAGTGGTTAGGATCTGGAATGCACTGTCTGAAAGTGTGGGGGTGACAGGGTCATTCGAGTCTTTAGGGTCTGGAATGCACTGTCTGAGAGTGTGGGGGAGACAGGGTAAATAGAGGGGTTAGGATCCGGAATGTACTGTCTGAGAGTGTGGGGGAGACAGGGTAAATAGAGGGGTTAGGATCTGGAATGTACTGTCTGAGAGTGTGGGGGAGACAGGGTAAATAGAGGGGTTAGGATCTGGAATGTACTGTCTGAGAGTGTAGGGGAGACAGGGTCAATCGAGTGGTTAGGGTCTGGAACGCACATTCTGAGAGTGTTGGGGAGACAGGGTCAATCGAATGGTTAGGGGCTGGAATGCGCTGTCTGAGAGTGTGGGGGAGACAGGGTCAATCGAGTGGTTTGGGTCTGGAATACACTGTCTGAGAATGTGGGGGAGACAGGGTCAATCGAGTGGTTAGGATCTGGAATGCACTATCTGAGAGTGTGGTGGAGACAGGGTCAATCGAATGGTTAGGATTTGGAACGCACTGTCTGAGAGTGTGGGGGAGACAGGGTCAATCGAGTGGTTAGGGTCTGGAACGCGCTGCCTGAGAGTGTGGGGGAGACAGGGTCAATCGAGTGGTTAGTTTCTGGAATGCACTGTCTGAGAGTGTAGGGGAGACAGGGTCAATCGAGTGGTTAGGATCTGGAATGCACTGTCTGAGAATGTGGGGGTGACAGGATCAATCGAGTGGTTAGGATCTGGAATGCACTGTCTGTGAATGTGGGGGAGACAGGATCAATTGAGCGGTTAGGATCTGGAACGCACTGTCTGAGAGTGTGGGGGAGACAGGGTCAATCGAGTGGTTAGGATCTGGAATGCACTGCCTGAGAGTGTGGAGAGACAGGGTCAATCGAGTGGTTAGGATATGGAACGCACTGTCTGAGAGTGTGGGGGAGACATGGTCAATCGAGTGGTTAGGATCTGGAATGAACTGTATGAGATGTTGGGGGAGACAGTGTCAATCGAGTGGTTAGGGTCTGGAATGCACTGTCTGAGAGTGTGGGGGTGACAGGGTCAATCGAGTGGTTAGGATCTGGAATGCACTATCTGAGAGAGTGGTGGAGACAGGGTCAATCGAATGGTTAGGGTCTGGAACGCGCTGCCTGAGAGTGTGGGGGAGACAGGGTCAATCGAGTGGTTTGGGTCTGGAATACACTGTCTGAGAGTGTGGGGGAGACAGGGTCAATAGAGTTGTTAGGATCTGGAACGTACTGTCTGAGAGTGTGGGGGACACAGAGTCAATCGAGTGGTTAGGGGCTGGAATGCGCTTTCTGAGAGTGTGGGAGAGACAGGGTCAATCGAGTGGTTAGGATCTGGAATGCACTATCTGAGAGTGTGGTGGAGACAGGGTCAATCGAATGGTTAGGATCTGGAACGCACTGTCTGAGAGTGTGGGGGAGACAGGGTCAATCGAATGGTTAGGGTCTGGAACGCGCTGGCTGAGAGTGTGGGGGAGACAGGGTCAATCGAGTGGTTAGGATCTGGAATGCACTGTCTGAGAGTGTGGGGGAGACAGGGTCAATCGAGTGGTTAAGGTCTGAAATGCACTGTCTGAGAGTGTGGGGGAGACAGGGTAAATAGAGGGGTTAGGATCTGGAATGTACTGACTGAGAGTGTGGGGGAGACAGGGTAAATAGAGGGGTTAGGATCTGGAATGTACTGTCTGAGAGTGTAGGGGAGACAGGGTCAATCGAGTGGTTAGGGTCTGGAACGCAATTTCTGAGAGTGTGGGGGAGACAGGGTCAATCGAGTGGTTAGGATCTGGAACGCACTGTCTGAGAGTGTGGGAGAGACAGGGTCAATCGAGTGGTTAGGGTCTGGAACGCGCTGCCTGAGAGTGTTGGGGGGACAGGGTCAATCGAGTGGTTAGGATCTGGAATGCCCTGTCTGAGAGTGTGGGGGAGACAGGGTCAATCGAGTGGTTAGGGTCAAGAATGCACTGTCTGAGAGTGTGGCGGAGACAGGGTCAATCGAATGGTTAGGGGCTGGAAAGCGCTGTCTGAGAGTGTGGGGGAGACAGGGTCAATCGAGTGGTTTGGGTCTGGAATACACTGTCTGAGAGTGTGGTGGAGACAGGGTCAATAGAGTGGTTAGGATCTTGAATGTACTGTCTGAGATTGTGGGGGAGACAGGGTCAATAGAGTGGTTAGGATCTGGAACGTACTGTCAGAGAGTGTGGGGGACACAGAGTCAATCGAGTGGTTAGGGGCTGGAAATCGCTGTCTGAGAGTGTGGGAGAGACAGGGTCAATCGAGTGGTTAGTATCTGGAATGAACTGTATGAGAGGTTGGGGGAGACATGATCAATCGAGTGGTTAGGGACTGGAATGCACTGTCTGAGAGTGTGGGGGTGACAGGGTCAATCGAGTGGTAAGGATCTGGAATGCACTGTCTGAAAGTGTGGGGGTGACAGGGTCATTCGAGTCTTTAGGGTCTGGAATGCACTGTCTGAGAGTGTGGGGGAGACAGGGTAAATAGAGGGGTTAGGATCCGGAATGTACTGTCTGAGAGTGTGGGGGAGACAGGGTAAATAGAGGGGTTAGGATCTGGAATGTACTGTCTGAGAGTGTAGGGGAGACAGGGTCAATCGAGTGGTTAGGGTCTGGAGCGCACATTCTGAGAGTGTTGGGGAGACAGGGTCAATCGAATGGTTAGGGGCTGGAATGCGCTGTCTGAGAGTGTGGGGGAGACAGGGTCAATCGAGTGGTTTGGGTCTGGAATGCAGTGTCTGAGAATGTGGGGGAGACAGGGTCAATCGAGTGGTTAGGATCTGGAATGCACTATCTGAGAGTGTGGTGGAGACAGGGTCAATCGAATGGTTAGGATCTGGAACGCACTGTCTGAGAGTGTGGGGGAGACAGGGTCAATCGAGTGGTTAGGGTCTGGAACGCGCTGCCTGAGAGTGTGGGGGAGACAGGGTCAATCGAGTGGTTAGTTTCTGGAATGCACTGTCTGAGAGTGTAGGGGAGACAGGGTCAATCGAGTGGTTAGGATCTGGAATGCACTGTCTGAGAATGTGGGGGTGACAGGATCAATCGAGTGGTTAGGATCTGGAATGCACTGTCTGTGAATGTGGGGGAGACAGGATCAATTGAGCGGTTAGGATCTGGAACGCACTGTCTGAGAGTGTGGGGGAGACAGGGTCAATCGAGTGGTTAGGATCTGGAATGCACTGCCTGAGAGTGTGGAGAGACAGGGTCAATCGAGTGGTTAGGATATGGAACGCACTGTCTGAGAGTGTGGGGGAGACATGGTCAATCGAGTGGTTAGGATCTGGAATGAACTGTATGAGATGTTGGGGGAGACAGTGTCAATCGAGTGGTTAGGGTCTGGAATGCACTGTCTGAGAGTGTGGGGGTGACAGGGTCAATCGAGTGGTTAGGATCTGGAATGCACTATCTGAGAGAGTGGTGGAGACAGGGTCAATCGAATGGTTAGGGTCTGGAACGCGCTGCCTGAGAGTGTGGGGGAGACAGGGTCAATCGAGTGGTTTGGGTCTGGAATACACTGTCTGAGAGTGTGGGGGAGACAGGGTCAATAGAGTTGTTAGGATCTGGAACGTACTGTCTGAGAGTGTGGGGGACACAGAGTCAATCGAGTGGTTAGGGGCTGGAATGCGCTGTCTGAGAGTGTGGGAGAGACAGGGTCAATCGAGTGGTTAGGATCTGGAATGCACTATCTGAGAGTGTGGTGGAGACAGGGTCAATCGAATGGTTAGGATCTGGAACGCACTGTCTGAGAGTGTGGGGGAGACAGGGTCAATCGAATGGTTAGGGTCTGGAACGCGCTGGCTGAGAGTGTGGGGGAGACAGGGTCAATCGAGTGGTTAGGATCTGGAATGCACTGTCTGAGAGTGTGGGGGAGACAGGGTCAATCGAGTGGTTAAGGTCTGAAATGCACTGTCTGAGAGTGTGGGGGAGACAGGGTAAATAGAGGGGTTAGGATCTGGAATGTACTGACTGAGAGTGTGGGGGAGACAGGGTAAATAGAGGGGTTAGGATCTGGAATGTACTGTCTGAGAGTGTAGGGGAGACAGGGTCAATCGAGTGGTTAGGGTCTGGAACGCAATTTCTGAGAGTGTGGGGGAGACAGGGTCAATCGAGTGGTTAGGATCTGGAACGCACTGTCTGAGAGTGTGGGAGAGACAGGGTCAATCGAGTGGTTAGGGTCTGGAACGCGCTGCCTGAGAGTGTTGGGGGGACAGGGTCAATCGAGTGGTTAGGATCTGGAATGCCCTGTCTGAGAGTGTGGGGGAGACAGGGTCAATCGAGTGGTTAGGGTCAAGAATGCACTGTCTGAGAGTGTGGCGGAGACAGGGTAAATAGAGGGGTTAGGATCTGGAATGTACTGTCTGAGAGTGTAGGGGAGACAGGGTAAATAGAGGGGTTAGGGTCTGGAACGCACTGTCTGAGAGTGTGGGGGAGACAGGGTCAATCGAGTGGTTAGGGTCTGGAACGCACTGTCTGAGAGTGTGGGGGAGACAGGGTCAATCGAATGGTTAGGGGCTGGAAAGCGCTGTCTGAGAGTGTGGGGGAGACAGGGTCAATCGAGTGGTTTGGGTCTGGAATACACTGTCTGAGAGTGTGGTGGAGACAGGGTCAATAGAGTGGTTAGGATCTTGAATGTACTGTCTGAGATTGTGGGGGAGACAGGGTCAATAGAGTGGTTAGGATCTGGAACGTACTGTCAGAGAGTGTGGGGGACACAGAGTCAATCGAGTGGTTAGGGGCTGGAAATCGCTGTCTGAGAGTGTGGGAGAGACAGGGTCAATCGAGTGGTTAGTATCTGGAATGAACTGTATGAGAGGTTGGGGGAGACATGATCAATCGAGTGGTTAGGGTCTGGAATGCACTGTCTGAGAGTGTGGGGGTGACAGGGTCAATCGAGTGGTAAGGATCTGGAATGCACTATCTGAGAGTGTGGTGGAGACAGGGTCAATCGAATGGTTAGGATCTGGAACGCACTGTCTGAGAGTGTGTGGGAGACAGGGTCAATCGCGTGGTTAGAGTCTGGAACGCGCTGCCTGAGAGTGTGGGGGAGACAGGGTCAATCGAGTGGTTCGGGTCTGGAATACACTGTCTGAGAGTGTGGGGGAGACAGGGTCAATAGAGTGGTTAAGATCTTGAATGTACTGTCTGAGAGTGTGGGGGAGACAGGGTCAATAGAGTGGTTAGGATCTGGAATGTACTGTCTGAGAATGTGGGGGACACAGAGTCAATCGAGTGGTTAGGATCTGGAATGCACTGTCTGAGAGTGTGGGGGAGACAGGGTCAATCGAGTGGTTAGGATCTGGAATGCACTGTCTGAGAGTGTGGGGGAGACAGGGTCAATCGAGTGGTTAGGATATGGAATGCACTGTCTGAGAGTGTGGGGGAGACAGTGTCAATCGAGTGGTTAGGATCTGGAATGTACTGTCTGAGAGTTTGGGGAGACAGGGTAAATCGAGGTGTTAGGATCTGGAACGCACTGTCTGAGAGTGTGGGGGAGACAGGATCATCGAATGGTTAGGGGCTGGAATGCGCTGTCTGAGAGTGTGGGAGAGACAGGGTCAATCGAGTGGTTAGGATCTGGAATGCACTGTCTGAGAGCGTGGGGGAGACAGGGTCAATCGAATCGTTAGGGGCTGGAATGCGCTGTCTGAGAGTGTGGGAGAGACAGGGTCAATCGAGTGGTTAGGATCTGGAATGAACTGTATGAGAGGTTGGGGGAGACAGGGTCAATCGAGTTGTTAGGATCCGGAATGCACTGTCTGAGAGTGTTGGGGAGACAGGGTCAATAGAGGGTTAGGATCTGGAACGCACTGTCTGAGAGTGTGGGGGAGAAAGGGTCAATTGAGTGGTTAATGTCTGGAACGCACTGTCTGAGAGTGTGGGGGAGACAGGGTCAATCGAGTGGTTAGGATCTGGATTGCACTGTCTGAGAGTGTTGCGGAGACAGGGTCAATCGAGTGGTTAGGATCTGGAATGCACTGTCTGAGAGTGTGGGGGAGACAGGGTCAATCGAGTGGTTAGGATTAGGAATGCGCTGTTTGAGAGTGTGGGGGAGACAGGGTCAATCGAGTGGTTAGGATCTGGAATGCACTGTCTGATAGTGTGGGAGAGACAGGGTAAATCGAGTGCTTAGGATCTCGAATGTACTGTCTAAGATTTTGGGGAGACAGGGTAAATAGAGGGGTTAGGATCTGGAACGCACTGTCTGAGAGTGTGGGAGAGACAGGGTCAATCGAGTGGTTAGGATCTGGAATGCACTGTCTGAGAGTGTGGGGGAGACAGGGTCAATTGAGTGGTTAATGTCTGGAATGCGCTGTCTGAGATTGTGTTGGAGACTGGGTCAATCGTTTGGTTAGGATCTGGAATGTACTGTCTGGGAGTGTGGGGGTGACAGGGTCAATCGAGTGGTTATTGTCTGGAATGCACTGTCTGAGAGTGTAGGGGAGACAGGGTCAATTGAGTGGTTAGGATCTGGAATGCACTGTCTGAGAGTGTGGGGGTGACAGGGTCAATCGAGTGGTTAGTTTCTGGAATGCACTGTCTGAGAGTGTAGGGGAGACAGGGTCAATCGAGTGGTTAGGATATGGAATGCACTGTCTGAGAATGTGGGGGTGACAGGACAATCGAGTGGTTAGTGTCTGGAATGCACTGTCTGAGAGTGTAGGGGAGACAGGGTCAATCGAGTGGTTAGGATCTGGAATGCGCTGTCTGAGAGTGTGGGGGTGACAGGGTCAATCGAGTGGTTAGTGTCTGGAATGCACTGTCTGAGAGTGTAGGGGAGACAGGGTCAATCGAGTGGTTAGGATCTGGAATGCACTGTCTGAGAATGTGGGGGTGACAGGATCAATCGAGTGGTTAGGATCTGGAACGCACTGTCTGAGAGTGTGGGGGAGACAGGGTCAATCGAATGGTTAGGATCTGGAAGGCACTGTCTGAGAGTGTGTGGGAGACAGGGTCAATCGAGTGGTTAGAGTCTGGAACGCGCTGCCTGAGAGTGTGGGGGAGACAGGGTCAATCGAGTGGTTAGGGTCTAGAATACACTGTCTGAGAGTGTGGGGGAGACAGGGTCAATAGAGTGGTTAGGATCTTGAATGTACTGTCTGAGAGTGTGGGGGAGACAGGGTCAATAGAGTGGTTAGGATCTGGAACGTACTGTCTGAGAATGTGGGGGACACAGAGTCAATCGAGTGGTTAGGATCTGGAATGCACTGTCTGAGAATGTGGGGGTGACAGGATCAATCGAGTCGTTAGGATCTGGAATGCACTGTCTGAGAATGTGGGGGAGACAGGATCAATCGAGTGGTTAGGATCTGGAACACACTGTCTGAGAGTGTGGGGGAGACAGGGTCAATCGAGTGTTTAGGATCTGGAATGAACTGTATGAGATGTTGGGGGAGACAGGGTCAATCGAGTGGTTAGGGTCTGGAATGCACTGTCTGAGAGTGTGGGGGTGACAGGGTCAATCGAGTGGTTAGTATCTGGAATGCACTATCTGAGAGAGTGGTGGAGACAGGGTCAATCGAATGGTTAGTATCTGGAACGCACTGTCTGAGAGTGTGGGAGAGACAGGATCAATCGAGTGGTTAGGGTCTGGAACGCGCTGCCTGAGAGTGTGGGGGAGACAGGGTCAATCGAGTGGTTAGGATCTGGAATGCACTGTCTGAAAGTGTGGGGGAGACAGGGTCAATCGAGTGGTTAGGGTCTGGAATGCACTGTCTGATAGTGTGGGGGAGACAGGGTAAATAGAGGGGTTAGGATCCGGAATGTACTGTCAGAGAGTGTGGGGGAGACAGGGTCAATCGAGTGGTTAGGGTCTGGAACGCACATTCTGAGAGTGTTGGGGAGACAGGGTCAATCGAATGGTTAGGGGCTGGAATGCGCTGTCTGAGAGTGTGGGGGAGACAGGGTCAATCGAGTGGTTAGGGTCTGGAACGCGCTGCCTGAGAGTGTGGGGGAGACAGGGTCAATCGAGTGGTTAGGATCTGGAATGCACTGTCTGAGAGTGTGGCGGAGACAGGGTCAATCGAGTGGTTAGGATCTGGAATGCACTGTCTGAGAATGTGGGGGTGACAGGATCAATCGAGTGGTTAGGATCTGGAATGCACTGTCTGTGAATGTGGGGGAGACAGGATCAATTGAGCGGTTAGGATCTGGAACGCACTGTCTGAGAGTGTGGGGGAGACAGGGTCAATCGAGTGGTTAGGATCTGGAATGCACTGCCTGAGAGTGTGGAGGAGACAGGGTCAATCGAGTGGTTAGGATCTGGAACGCACTGTCTGAGAGTGTGGGGGAGACAAGGTCAATCGAGTGGTTAGGATCTGGAATGAACTGTATGAGATGTTGGGGGAGACAGTGTCAATCGAGTGGTTAGGGTCTGGAATGCACTGTCTGAGAGTGTGGGGGTGACAGGGTCAATCGAGTGGTTAGGATCTGGAATGCACTATCTGAGAGAGTGGTGGAGACAGGGTCAATCGAATGGTTAGGGTCTGGAACGCGCTGCCTGAGAGTGTGGGGCAGAAAGGGTCAATCGAGTGGTTAGGGTCTGGAATACACTGTCTGAGAGTGTGGGGGAGACAGGGTCAATAGAGTTGTTAGGATCTGGAACGTACTGTCTGAGAGTGTGGGGGACCCAGAGTCAATCGAGTGGTTAGGGGCTGGAATGCGCTGTCTGAGAGTGTGGGAGAGACAGGGTCAATCGAGTGGTTAGGATCTGGAATGAACTGTCTGAGAGTGTGGGGGAGACAGGGTCAATCGAGTGGTTAGGGTCTGGAACGCGCTGCCTGAGAGTGTGGGGGAGACAGGGTCAATCGAGTGGTTAGGGCCTGGAATACACTGTCTGTGAGTGTGGGGGAGACAGGGTCAATAGAGTGGTTAGGATCTTGAATGTACTGTCTGAGAGTGTGGGGGAGACAGCGTCAATAGAGGAGTTAGGATCCGGAATGTACTGTCTGAGAGTGTGGGGGAGACAGGGTCAATAGAGTGGTTAGGAACTGGAACGTACTGTCTGAGAGTGTGGGGGACACAGAGTCAATCGAGTGGTTAGGGGCTGGAATGCACTATCTGAGATTGTGGGAGAGACAGGGTCAATCGAGTGGTTAGGATCTGGAAGGAACTGTATGAGAGGTTGGGGGAAACATGGTCAATCGAGTGGTTAGGGTCTGGAATGCACTGTCTGAGAGTGTGGTGGAGACAGGGTCAATCGAATGGTTAGGATCTGGAACGCACTGTCTGAGAGTGTGGTGGAGACAGGGTCAATCGAGTGGTTTGGGTCTGGAACGCGCTGCCTGAGAGTGTGGGGGAGACAGGGTCAATCGAGTGGTTAGGGTCTGGAATACACTGTCTGAGAGTGTGGGGGAGACAGGGTCAATAGAGTGGTTAGGAACTTGAATGTACTGTCTGAGAGTGTGGGGGAGACAGGGTCAATAGAGTGGTTAGGATCTGGAACGTACTGTCTGAGAGTGTGGGGGACACAGAGTCAATCGAGTGGTTAGGATCTGTAATGCACTGTCTGAGAGTGTGGGGGAGACAGGGTCAATCGAGTGGTTAGGATCTGGAATGAACTGTCTGAGAGTGTGGGGGAGACAGGGTCAATCGAGTGGTTAGGGTCTGGAACGCGCTGCCTGAGAGTGTGGGGGAGACAGGGTCAATAGAGTGGTTAGGATCTTGAATGTACTGTCTGAGAGTGTGGGGGAGACAGGGTCAATAGAGTGGTTAGGATCTGGAACGTACTGTCTGAGAGTGTGGGGGACACAGAGTCAATCGAGTGGTTAGGGGCTGGAATGCACTATCTGAGATTGTGGGAGAGACAGGGTCAATCGAGTGGTTAGGATCTGGAAGGAACTGTATGAGAGGTTGGGGGAGACATGGTCAATCGAGTGGTTAGGGTCTGGAATGCACTTTCTGAGAGTGTGGTGGAGACAGGGTCAATCGAATGGTTAGGATCTGGAACGCACTGTCTGAGAGTGTGGTGGAGACAGGGTCAATCGAGTGGTTAGGATCTGGAATGCACTGTCTGAGAATGTGGGGGTGACAGGATCAATTGAGTGGTTAGGATCTGGAATGCACTGTCTGAGAATGTGGGGGAGACAGGATCAATTGAGCGGTTAGGATCTGGAACGCACTGTCTGAGAGTGTGGGGGAGACAGGGTCAATCGAGTGGTTAGGATCTGGAATGCACTGCCTGAGAGTGTGGAGGAGACAGGGTCAATCGAGTGGTTAGGATCTGGAACGCACTGTCTGAGAGTGTGGGGGAGACATGGTCAATCGAGTGGTTAGGATCTGGAATGAACTGTATGAGATGTTGGGGGCGACAGTGTCAATCGAGTGGTTAGGGTCTGGAATGCACTGTCTGAGAGTGTGGGGGTGACAGGGTCAATCGAGTGGTTAGGATCTGGAATGCACTATCTGAGAGAGTGGTGGAGACAGGGTCAATCGAATGGTTAGGATCTGGAACGCACTGTCTGAGAGTGTGGGGGAGACAGGGTCAATAGAGTGGTTAGGAACTTGAATGTACTGTCTGAGAGTGTGGGGGAGACAGGGTCAATAGAGTGGTTAGGATCTGGAACGTACTGTCTGAGAGTGTGGGGGACACAGAGTCAATCGAGTGGTTAGGATCTGTAATGCACTGTCTGAGAGTGTGGGGGAGACAGGGTCAATCGAGTGGTTAGGATCTGGAATGCACTGTCTGAGAGTGTGGGGGAGGCAGGGTCAATCGAGGGGGTAGGATATGGAATTCACTGTCTGAGAGTGTGGGAGTGACAGGCTCAATCGAGTGCTTAGGATCTGGAATGTACTGTCTGAGAGTTTGGGGAGACAGGGTAAATAGAGTGGTTAGGATCTGGAACGCACTGTCTGAGAGTGTGGGGGAGACAGGATCATCGAATGGTTAGGGGCTGGAATGCGCTGTCTGAGAGTCTGGGGGAGACAGGGTCAATCGAGTCGTTAGGATCTGGTACGCACACTCTGAGTGTGGTGGAGACAGGGTCAATCTAATGGATAGAAACTGGAACGCACTTTCTGTGAGTGTGGGTGAGACAGAGTCAATTGTTGGTTAGGATCTGAAATGCACTGTCTGAGATTGTTGGGGAGACAGGGTCAATCGAGTGGTTAGGGTCTGGAATGTACAGTGTGACAGTGTGGGGGAGACAGTTTAATCTAATTATTAGGATCTGGAATGCGCTGTCTGAGATTGTGGGGGAGACAGGGTCAATCGAGTGGTTAGAATCTGGAATGCACTGTCTGAGAGTGTGGGGGAGACAGGGTCAATCGAGTGTTAGGATTTGGAATGCACTGCCTGTGAGTATGGTGGAGACAGGCTCAATCGAGTGGTTAGGGTCTGGAATGCACTGTCTGAGATTGTGGGGGAGACAGGGTCAATCGAGATGTTACGATCTGGAATGCACTGTCTGAGAGTGTGGGGGAGACAGGGTCAATCGAGTGGTTAGGATCTGGAATGCACTGTCTGAGAGTGTGATGGAGACGGGGTCAATCGAATGGCTAGGGTCTGGAACGCACTGTCCGAGATTGTGGGGGAGACTTGGTCAATCGAGTGGTTAGGATCTGGAATGCACTGTCTGAGAGTCTAGGGGAGACTGGGTCAATCGAGTGGTTAGGTTCAGGAACGCACTGTCTGAGAGTGTGGGGTAGACAGGGTCAATTGAGTTTTTAGGACCTGGAATGCACTGTGTGAGAGGGTGGGGGAGACAGGGTCAATCGAGTGGTTAGGATCTGGAATGCACTTTCTGAGAGTGTGGGGGAGACAGGGTCAATTGAGTCATTAATGTCTGGAATGCATTGTCTGAGAGTGTGGGGGAGACAGAGTCAATCGAGTGGTTAGGATCTGGAATGTACTGTCTGAGATTGTGGGGGAGACAGGGTCACTCCAGTGGTTAGGATCTGGAATACACTGTCTGAGATTGTTGGGGTGACAGGGTCAATCGAGGGAGTAGGATATGGAATGCACTGTCTGAGAGTGTGGGGGAGACAGGGTCAATCGAGTGCTTAGGATCTGGAATGTACTGTCTGTGAGTTTGGGGAGACAGGGTAAATAGAGGGGTTAGGATCTGGAATGCGCTGTCTGAGAGTGTGGGGGAGACAGGATCATCGAATGGTTAGGGGCTGGAATGCGCTGTCTGAGAGTGTGGGAGAGACAGGGTCAATCGAGTTGTTAGGATCTGGAATGCACTGTCCGAGAGCGTGGTGGAGACAGGGTCAATCGAATGGTTAGGGGCTGGAATGCGCTGTCTGAGGGTGTGGGAGAGACAGAGTCAATCGAGTGGTTAGGATCTGGAATGAACTGTATGAGAGGTTGGGGGAGACAGGGTCAATCGAGTTGTTAGGATCCGGAATGCAATGTCTGAGAGTGTTGGGGAGACAGGGTCAATAGAGGGTTAGGATCTGGAACGCACTGTCTGAGAGTGTGGGGGAGACAGGGTCAATTGAGTGGTTAATGTCTGGAACGCACTGTCTGAGAGTGTGGGGGAGACAGGGTCAATCGAGTGGTTAGGATCTGGAATGGACTGTCTGAGAGTGTGGGGGAGCCAGGGTCAATCGAGTGGTTAGGATCAGGAAAGCACTGTCTGAGAGTGTGGGAGAGAAGGCTAAATCGAGTGCTTAGGATCTGGAATGTACTGTCTAAGATTTTGGGGAGACAGGGTAAATAGAGGGGTTAGGATCTGGAACGCACTGTCTGAGAGTGTGGGAGAGACAGGGTCAATCGAGTGGTTTGGATCTGGAATGCACTGTCTGAGAGTGTGGGGGAGACAGGGTCAATTTAGTGGTTAATGTCTGGAATGCGCTGTCTGAGATTGTGTTGGAGACTGGGTCAATCGTTTGGTTAGGATCTGGAATGCACTGTCTGAAAGTGTGGGGGTGACAGGGTCAATCGAGTGGTTAGTGTCTGGAATGCACTGTCTGAGAGTGTAGGGGAGACAGGGTCAATCGAGTGGTTAGGATCTGGAATGCGCTGTCTGAGAGTGTGGGGGTGACAGGGTCAATCGAGTGGTTAGTGTCTGGAATGCATTGTCTGAGAGTGTGGGGGAGACAGGGTCAATCGAGTGGTTAGGATCTGGAATGCACTGTCTGAGAGTGTGGGGGTTACAGGGTCAATCGAGTGGTTAGTGTCTGGAATGCACTGTCTGAGAGTGTGGGGGAGACAGGGTCAATCGAGTGGTTAGGATCTGGAATGCACTGTCTGAGAATGTGATGGAGACAGGATCAATCGAGTGGTTAGGATCTGGAACGCACTGTCTGAGAGTGTGGGGGAGACAGGGTCAATTGAGTGGTTAGGGTCCGGAATATATTGTCGGAGAGTGTGGGGGAGACAGGGTCAATCGAGTGGTTTGGGTCCGGAATGTACTGTCTGAGAGTGTGGGTGAGAACGAGTCAATCGAGTGGTTAGGATTTGGAATGTACTGTCTGAGAGTGTGGTGGAGACAGGGTCAATCGAGTGGTTAGGATCTGGGACGCACTGTCTGAGAGTGTGGGGGAGACAGGGTCAATTGAGTGGTTCGGGTCCGGAATATATTGTCGGAGAGTGTGGGGGAGACAGGGTCAATCGAGTGGTTAGGATCTGGAATGCGCTGTCTGAGAGTGTGGGGGAGACAGGGTCAATAGAGGGTTAGGATCTGGAATGCACTGTCTGAGAGTGTGGGGGTTACAGGGTCAATCGAGTGGTTAGTGTCTGGAATGCACTGTCTGAAAGTGTAGGGGAGACAGGGTCAATCGAGTGGTTAGGATCTGGAATGCACTGTCTGAGAATGTGGGGGAGACAGGATCAATCGAGTGGTTAGGATCTGGAACGCACTGTCTGAGAGTGTGGGGGAGACAGTGTCAATCGAGTGGTTAGGATCTGGAATGCACTGTCTGAGAGTGTGTTGGAGACATGGTCAATCGAGTGGTTAGGATCTGGAATGCACTGTCTGAGAGTGTGGGGGAGACAGGGTCAATTGAGTGGTTAGGGTCCGGAATATATTGTCGGAGAGTGTGGGGGAGACAGGGTCAATCGAGTGGTTTGGGTCCGGAATGTACTGTCTGAGAGTGTGGGTGAGTCAGAGTCAATCGAGTGGTTAGGATTTGGAATGTACTGTCTGAGAGTGTGGGGGAGACTGGGTCAATCGAGTGGTTAGGATCTGGAATGCACTGTCTGAGAGTGTGGGGGAGACAGGGTCAATCGAGTGTTTAGGATCTGGTACGCACTGTCTGAGAGTGTGGGGGAGACAGGGTCATTCGAGTGGTTAGGATCTGGTACGCACACTCTGAGTGTGGTGGAGACAGGGTCAATCGAATGGATAGAAACTGGAACGCACTTTCTGTGAGTGTGGGTGAGACAGATTCAATCGAGTGGTTAGGATCTGAAATGCACTGTCTGAGATTGTTGGGGAGACAGGGTCAATCGAGTGGTTAGGGTCTGGAATGTACAGTGTGACAGTGTGGGGGTGACAGGTTCAATCTAATGATTAGGATCTGGAATGCGCTGTCTGAGATTGTGGGGGAGAAAGGGTCAATCGAGTTTTTAGAATCTGGAATGCACTGTCTGAGAGTGTGGGGGAGACAGGGTCAATCGAGTGTTAGGATTTGGAATGCACTGCCTGTGAGTATGGTGGAGACAGGCTCAATCGAGTGGTTAGGGTCTGGAATGCACTGTCTGAGAGTGTGGGGGAGACAGGGTCAATCGAGTGTTTAGGATCTGGTACGCACTGTCTGAGAGTGTGGGGGAGACAGGGTCATTCGAGTGGTTAGGATCTGGTACGCACACTCTGAGTGTGGTGGAGACAGGGTCAATCGAATGGATAGAAACTGGAACGCACTTTCTGTGAGTGTGGGTGAGACAGATTCAATCGAGTGGTTAGGATCTGAAATGCACTGTCTGAGATTGTTGGGGAGACAGGGTCAATCGAGTGGTTAGGGTCTGGAATGTACAGTGTGACAGTGTGGGGGTGACAGGTTCAATCTAATGATTAGGATCTGGAATGCGCTGTCTGAGATTGTGGGGGAGAAAGGGTCAATCGAGTTTTTAGAATCTGGAATGCACTGTCTGAGAGTGTGGGGGAGACAGGGTCAATCGAGTGTTAGGATTTGGAATGCACTGCCTGTGAGTATGGTGGAGACAGGCTCAATCGAGTGGTTAGGGTCTGGAATGCACTGTCTGAGATTGTGGGGGAGACAGGGTCAATCGAGATGTTACGATATGGAATGCACTGTCTGAGAGTGTGATGGATACAGGGTCAATCGAATGGTTAGGGTCTGGAACGCACTGTCTGAGAGTGTGGGGGAGACTGGGTCAATCTAGTGGTTAGGATCTGGAATGCACTGTCTGAGAGTGTGATGGATACAGGGTCAATCGAATGGTTAGGGTCTGGAACGCACTGTCTGAGAGTGTGGGGGAGACTGGGTCAATCGAGTGGTTAGGATCTGGAATGCACTGTCTGAGAGTGTGATGGATACAGGGTCAATCGAATGGTTAGGGTCTGGAACGCACTGTCTGAGAGTGTGGGGGAGACTGGGTCAATCGAGTGGTTAGGATCAGGAACGCACTGTCTGGGAATGTGGGGTAGACAGGGTCAATTGAGTTTTTAGGATCTGGAATGCACTGTGTGAGAGGGTGGGGGAGACAGGGTCAATCGAGTGGTTATGATCTGGAATGCACTTTCTGAGAGTGTGGAGGAGACAGGGTCAATTGAGTGGTTAATGTCTGGAATGCATTGTCTGACAGTGTTGGGGAGACAGGATCAATCGAGTGGTTAGGATCTGGAACGCACTATCTGAGAGTGTGGGGGAGACAGTGTCAATCGAGTGGTTAGGATCTGGAATGCACTGCCTGAGAGTGTGGAGGAGGCAGGGTCAATCGAGTGGTTAGGATCTGGAATGCACTGTCTGAGAGTGTGGTGGAGACAGGGTCAATCGAGTGGTTAGGATCTGGAATGCACTGTCTGAGAGTGTGGGGGAGACAGGGTCAATTGAGTGGTTAGGGTCCGGAATATATTGTCGGAGAGTGTCGGGGAGACAGGTTCAATCGAGTGGTTTGGGTCCGGAATGTACTGTCTGAGAGTGTGGGTGAGACAGAGTCAATCGAGTGGTTAGGATTTGGAATGTACTGTCTGAGAGTGTGGGGGAGACGGGGTCAATCGAGTGGTTAGGATCTGGAATGCACTGTCTGAGAGTGTGGGGGAGACAGGGTCAATTGAGTGGTTAGGGTCCGGAATATATTGTCGGAGAGTGTGGGGGAGACAGGTTCAATCGAGTGGTTTGGGTCCGGAATTTACTGTCTGAGAGTGTGAGTGAGACAGATTCAATCGAGTGGTTAGGATTTGGAATGTACTGTCTGAGAGTGTGGGGGAGACGGGGTCAATCGAGTGGTTAGGATCTGGAATGCACTGTCTGAGAGTGTGGGGGAGACAGGGTCAATCGAGTGGTTAGGATCTGGAATGCACTGTCTGAGAGTGTGATGGATACAGGGTCAGTCGAATGGTTAGGGTCTGGAACGCACTGTCTGAGAGTGTGGGGGAGACTGGGTCAATCGAGTGGTTAGGATCTGGTACGCACTGTCTGAGAGTGTGGGGGAGACAGGGTCAATCGAGTCGTTAGGATCTGGTACGCACAGTCTGAGAGTGTGGTGGAGACAGGGTCAATCGAATGGATAGAAACTGGAACGCACTTTCTGTGAGTGTGGGTGAGACAGAGTCAATCGAGTGGTTAGGATCTGAAATGCACTGTCTGAGATTGTTGGGGAGACAGGGTCAATCGAGTGGTAAGGGTCTGGAATGTACAGTGTGACAGTGTGGGGGAGACAGGTTCAATCTAATGATTAGGATCTGGAATGCGCTGTCTGAGATTGTGGGGGAGACAGGGTCAATCGAGTGTTTAGAATCTGGAATGCACTGCCTGTGAGTATGGTGGAGACAGGCTCAATCGAGTGGTTAGGATCTGGAATGCACTGTCTGAGAGTGTGGGGGAGACAGGGTCAATTGAGTGGTTAGGGTTCGGAATATATTGTCGGAGAGTGTGGGGGAGACAGGGTCAATCGAGTGGTTTGTGTCCGGAATGTACTGTCTGAGAGTGTGGGTGAGAACGAGTCAATCGAGTGGTTAGGATTTGGAATGTACTGTCTGAGAGTGTGGTGGAGACAGGGTCAATCGAGTGGTTAGGATCTGGGACGCACTGTCTGAGAGTGTGGGGGAGACAGGGTCAATTGAGTGGTTCGGGTCCGGAATATATTGTCGGAGAGTGTGGGGGAGACAGGGTCAATCGAGTGGTTAGGATGTGGAATGCGCTGTCTGAGAGTGTGGGGGAGACAGGGTCAATAGAGGGTTAGGATCTGGAATGCACTGTCTGAGAGTGTGGGGGTTACAGGGTCAATCGAGTGGTTAGTGTCTGGAATGCACTGTCTGAAAGTGTAGGGGAGACAGGGTCAATCGAGTGGTTAGGATCTGGAATGCACTGTCTGAGAGTGTGTTGGAGACATGGTCAATCGAGTGGTTAGGATCTGGAATGCACTGTCTGAGAGTGTGGGGGAGACAGGGTCAATTGAGTGGTTAGGGTCCGGAATATATTGTCGGAGAGTGTGGGGGAGACAGGGTCAATCGAGTGGTTTGGGTCCGGAATGCACTGTCTGAGATTGTTGGGGAGACAGGGTCAATCGAGTGGTTAGGGTCTGGAATGTACAGTGTGACAGTGTGGGGGTGACAGGTTCAATCTAATGATTAGGATCTGGAATGCGCTGTCTGAGATTGTGGGGGAGAAAGGCTCAATCGAGTTTTTAGAATCTGGAATGCACTGTCTGAGAATGTGGGGGAGACAGGGTCAATCGAGTGTTAGGATTTGGAATGCACTGCCTGTGAGTATGGTGGAGACAGGCTCAATCGAGTGGTTAGGGTCTGGAATGCACTGTCTGAGATTGTGGGGGAGACAGGGTCAATCGAGATGTTACGATATGGAATGCACTGTCTGAGAGTGTGATGGATACAGGGTCAATCGAATGGTTAGGGTCTGGAACGCACTGTCTGAGAGTGTGGGGGAGACTGGGTCAATCTAGTGGTTAGGATCTGGAATGCACTGTCTGAGAGTGTGATGGATACAGGGTCAATCGAATGGTTAGGGTCTGGAACGCACTGTCTGAGAGTGTGGGGGAGACTGGGTCAATCGAGTGGTTAGGATCTGGAATGCACTGTCTGAGAGTGTGATGGATACAGGGTCAATCGAATGGTTAGGGTCTGGAACGCACTGTCTGAGAGTGTGGGGGAGACTGGGTCAATCGAGTGGTTAGGATCAGGAACGCGCTGTCTGGGAATGTTGGGTAGACAGGGTCAATTGAGTTTTTAGGATCTGGAATGCACTGTGTGAGAGGGTGGGGGAGACAGGGTCAATCGAGTGGTTATGATCTGGAATGCACTTTCTGAGAGTGTGGAGGAGACAGGGTCAATTGAGTGGTTAATGTCTGGAATGCATTGTCTGACAGTGTTGGGGAGACAGGATCAATCGAGTGGTTAGGATCTGGAACGCACTATCTGAGAGTGTGGGGGAGACAGTGTCAATCGAGTGGTTAGGATCTGGAATGCACTGCCTGAGAGTGTGGAGGAGGCAGGGTCAATCGAGTGGTTAGGATCTGGAATGCACTGTCTGAGAGTGTGGTGGAGACAGGGTCAATCGAGTGGTTAGGATCTGGAATGCACTGTCTGAGAGTGTGGGGGAGACAGGGTCAATTGAGTGGTTAGGGTCCGGAATATATTGTCGGAGAGTGTGGGGGAGACAGGTTCAATCGAGTGGTTTGGGTCCGGAATGTACTGTCTGAGAGTGTGGGTGAGACAGAGTCAATCGAGTGGTTAGGATTTGGAATGTACTGTCTGAGAGTGTGGGGGAGACGGGGTCAATCGAGTGGTTAGGATCTGGAATGCACTGTCTGAGAGTGTGGGGGAGACAGGGTCAATTGAGTGGTTAGGGTCCGGAATATATTGTCGGAGAGTGTGGGGGAGACAGGTTCAATCGAGTGGTTTGGGTCCGGAATTTACTGTCTGAGAGTGTGGGTGAGACAGATTCAATCGAGTGGTTAGGATTTGGAATGTACTGTCTGAGAGTGTGGGGGAGACGGGGTCAATCGAGTGGTTAGGATCTGGAATGCACTGTCTGAGAGTGTGGGGGAGACAGGGTCAATCGAGTGGTTAGGATCTGGAATGCACTGTCTGAGAGTGTGATGGATACAGGGTCAGTCGAATGGTTAGGGTCTGGAACGCACTGTCTGAGAGTGTGGGGGAGACTGGGTCAATCGAGTGGTTAGGATCTGGTACGCACTGTCTGAGAGTGTGGGGGAGACAGGGTCAATCGAGTCGTTAGGATCTGGTACGCACAGTCTGAGAGTGTGGTGGAGACAGGGTCAATCGAATGGATAGAAACTGGAACGCACTTTCTGTGAGTGTGGGTGAGACAGAGTCAATCGAGTGGTTAGGATCTGAAATGCACTGTCTGAGATTGTTGGGGAGACAGGGTCAATCGAGTGGTAAGGGTCTGGAATGTACAGTGTGACAGTGTGGGGGAGACAGGTTCAATCTAATGATTAGGATCTGGAATGCGCTGTCTGAGATTGTGGGGGAGACAGGGTCAATCGAGTGTTTAGAATCTGGAATGCACTGTCTGAGAGTGTGGGGGAGACAGGGTCAATCGAGTGTTAGGATTTGGAATGCACTGCCTGTGAGTATGGTGGAGACAGGCTCAATCGAGTGGTTAGGGTCTGGAATGCACTGTCTGAGATTGTCGGGGAGACAGGGTCAATCGAGATGTTACGATCTGGAATGCACTGTCTGAGAGTGTGATGGAGACAGGGTCAATCGAATGGTTAGGGTCTGGAATGCACTGTCTGAGAGTGTGGGGTAGACAGGGTCAATTGAGTTTTTAGGATCTGGAATGCACTGTCTGAGAATGTGGGGGTGACAGGGTCAATCGAGTGGTTAGGATCTGGAATGCACTGTCTGAGAGTGTGATGGAGACAGGGTCAATCGAATGGTTAGGGTCTGGAACGCACTGTCCGAGAGTGTGGGGGAGACTGGGTCAATCGAGTGGTTAGGATCTGGAATGCACTATCTGAGATTCTAGGGGAGACTGGGTCAATCGAGTGGTTAGGATCAGGAACGCACTGTCTGAGAGTGTGGGGTAGACAGGGTCAATTGAGTTTTTAGGATCTGGAATGCACTGTGTGAGAGGGTGGGGGAGACAGGGTCAATCGAGTGGTTAGGATCTGGAATGCACTTTCTGAGAGTGTGGGGGAGACAGGGTCAATTGAGTCGTTAATGTCTGGAATGCATTGTCTGAGAGTGTGGGGGAGACAGGGTCAATCAAGTGGTTAGGATCTGGAATGTACGGTCTGAGATTGTGGGGGAGACAGGGTCACTACAGTGGTTAGGATCTGGAATACACTGTCTGAGAGTGTGGGGGAGACAGGGTCAATCGAGGGAGTAGGATATGGATTGCACTGTCTGAGAGTGTGGGGGAGACAGGGTCAATCGAGTGGTTAGGATCTGGAATGTACTGTCTGTGAGTTTGGGGAGACAGGGTAAATAGAGGGGTTAGGATCTGGAACGCACTGTCTGAGAGTGTGGGGGAGAAATGATCATCGAATGGTTAGGGGCTGGAATGCGCTGTCTGAGAGTGTGGGAGAGACAGGGTCAATCGAGTGGTTAGGATCTGGAATGCACTGTCCAAGAGCGTGGGGGAGACAGGGTCAATCGAATGGTTCGGGGCTGGAATGCGCTGTCTGAGGGTGTGGGAGAGACAGGGTGAATCGAGTGGTTAGGATCTGGAATGAACTGTATGAGAGGTTGGGGGAGACAGGGTCAATCGAGTTGTTAGGATCCGGAATGCACTGTCTGAGAGTGTTGGGGAGACAGGGTCAATAGAGGGTTAGGATCTGGAACGCACTGTCTGAGAGTGTATGGGAACAGGGTCAATTGAGTTGTTAATGTCTGGAACGCACTGTCTGAGAGTGTGGGGGAGAAAGGGTCAATCGAGTGGTTAGGATCTGGAATGGACTGTCTGAGAGTGTGGGGGAGACAGGGTCAATTGAGTGGTTAGGATTAGGAATGCGCTGTTTGAGAGTGTGGGGGAGACAGGGTCAATCGAGTGGTTAGGATCAGGAATGCACTGTCTGAGAGTGTGGGAGAGACAGGGTAAATCGAGTGCTTAGGATCTGGAATGTACTGTCTAAGATTTTGGGGAGACAGGGTAAATAGAGGGGTTAGGATCTGGAACGCACTGTCTGAGAGTGTGGGAGAGACAGGGTCAATCGAGTGGTTTGGATCTGGAATGCACTGTCTGAGAGTGTGGGGGAGACAGGGTCAATTGAGTGGTTAATGTCTGGAATGCGCTGTCTGAGATTGTGTTGGAGACTGGGTCAATCGTTTGGTTAGGATCTGGAATGCACTGTCTGAGAGTGTGGGGGTGACAGGGTCAATCGAGTGGTTAGTGTCTGGAATGCACTGTCTGAGAGTGTAGGGGAGACAGGGTCAATCGAGTGGTTAGGATCTGGAATGCGCTGTCTGAGAGTGTGGGGGTGACAGGGTCAATCGAGTGGTTAGTGTCTGGAATGCACTGTCTGAGAGTGTAGGGGAGACAGGGTCAATCGAGTGGTTAGGATCTGGAATGCACTGTCTGAGAATGTGGGGGAGACAGGGTCAATCGAATGGTTAGGATCTGGAACGCACTGTGTGAGTGTGTGGGGGAGACAGGATCAATCGAGTGGTTAGGATCTGGAATGCACTGTCTGAGAGTGTGGGGGAGACAGTGTCAATCGAGTGGTTAGGATCTGGAATGCACTGCCTGAGAGTGTGGAGGAGACAGGGTCAATCGAGTGGTTAGGGTCTGGAATGCACTCTCTGAGAGTGTGGTGGAGACAGGGTCAATCGAGTGGTTAGGATCTGGAACGCACTGTCTGAGAGGGTGGGGGAGACAGGGTCAATTGAGTGGTTCGGGTCTGGAATATATTGTCGGAGAGTGTGGGGGAGACAGGGTCAATCGAGTGGTTAGGATCTGGAATGCGCTGTCTGAGAGTGTGGGGGAGACAGGGTCAATAGAGGGTTAGGATCTGGAATGCACTGTCTGAGAGTGTGGGGGTTACAGGGTCAATCGAGTGGTTAGTGTCTGGAATGCACTGTCTGAGAGTGTAGGGGAGACAGGGTCAATCGAGTGGTTAGGATCTGGAATGCACTGTCTGAGAATGTGGGGGAGACAGGATCATTCGAGTGGTTAGGATCTGGAATGCACTGTCTGAGAATGTCGGGGAGACAGGATCAATCGAGTGGTTAGGATCTGGAATGCACTGTCTGAGAGTGTGGGGGGGACAGGATCAATCGAGTGGTTAGGATCTGGAACGCACTGTCTGAGAGTTTGGGGGAGACAGTGTCAATCGAGTGGTTAGGATCTGGAATGCACTGTCTGAGAGTGTGGTGGAGACAGGGTCAATCGAGTGGTTAGGATCTGGAATGCACTGTCTGAGAGTGTGGGGGAGACAGGGTCAATTGAGTGGTTAGGGTCCGGAATATATTGTCGGAGAGTGTGGGGGAGACAGGGTCAATCGAGTGGTTTGGGTCCGGAATGTACTGTCTGAGAGTGTGGGTGAGACAGAGTCAATCGAGTGGTTAGGATTTGGAATGTACTGTTTGAGATTGTGGGGGAGACTGGGTCAATCGAGTGGTTAGGATCTGGAATGCAATGTCTGAGAGTGTGGGGGAGACAGGGTCAATCGAGTGGCTAGGATCTGGTACGCACTGTCTGAGAGTCTGGGGGAGACAGGGTCAATCGAGTGGTTAGGATCTGGTACGCACACTCTGAGTGTGGTGGAGACAGGGTCAATCGAATGGATAGAAACTGGAACGCACTTTCTGTGAGTGTGGGTGAGACAGATTCAATCGAGTGGTTAGGATCTGAAATGCACTGTCTGAGATTGTTGGGGAGACAGGGTCAATCGAGTGGTTAGGGTCTGGAATGTACACTGTGACAGTGTTGGGGAGACAGGTTCAATCTAATGATTAGGATCTGGAATGCGCTGTCTGAGATTGTGTGGGAGAAAGGGTCAATCGAATGGTTAGAATCTGGAATGCACTGTCTGAGAGTGTGGGGGAGACAGGGTCAATCGAGTGTTAGGATTTGGAATGCACTGCCTGTGAGTATGGTGGAGACAGGCTCAATCGAGTGGTTAGGGTCTGGAATGCACTGTCTGAGATTGTGGGGGAGACAGGGTCAATCGAGAAGTTATGATCTGGAATGCACTGTCTGAGAGTGTGGGGGAGACAGGGTCAATCGAGTGGTTAGGATCTGGAATGCACTGTCTGAG
This sequence comes from Isurus oxyrinchus, assembly GCA_026770705.1. Lineage (NCBI taxonomy): Eukaryota > Metazoa > Chordata > Chondrichthyes > Lamniformes > Lamnidae > Isurus > Isurus oxyrinchus. The sequence goes on from JANJGN010000779.1 coordinate 170,349, forward strand.
AGTGTGATGGAGACAGGGTCAATCGAATGGTTAGGGTCTGGAACGCACTGTCTGAGAGTGTGGGGGAGACTGGGTCAATCGAGTGGTTAGGATCAGAAACGCACTGTCTGAGAATGTGGGGTAGACAGGGTCAATTGAGTTTTTAGGATCAGGAATGCACTGTGTGAGAGGGTGGGGGAGACAGGGTCAATCGAGTGGTTAGGATCTGGAATGCACTTTCTGAGAGTGTGGGGGAGACAGGGTCAATTGAGTGGTTAATGTCTGGAATGCGCTGTCTGAGAGTGTGGGGGAGACAGGATCAATCGAGTGGTTAGGATCTGGAACGCACTGTCTGAGAGTGTGGGGGAGACAGTGTCAATCGAATGGTTAGGATCTGGAATGCACTGCCTGAGAGTGTGGAGGAGGCAGGGTCAATCGAGTGGTTAGGATCTGGAATGCACTGTCTGAGACTGTGGTGGAGACAGGGTCAATCGAGTGGTTAGGATCTGGAATGCACTGTCTGAGAGTGTGGAGGAGACAGGGTCAATTGAGTGGTTAGGGTCCGGAATATATTGTCGGAGAGTGTGGGGGAGACAGGTTCAATCGAATGGTTTGGTTCCGGAATGTACTGTCTGAGAGTGTGGGTGAGACAGAGTCAATCGAGTGGTTAGGATTTGGAATGTACTGTCTGAGAGTGTGGGAGACGGGGTCAATCGAGTGGTTAGGATCTGGAATGCACTGTCTGAGAGTGTAGGGGAGACAGGGACAATCGAGTGGTTATGATCTGGTACGCACTGTCTGAGAGTGTGGGGGAGACAGGGTCAATCGAGTGGTTAGGATCTGGAATGCACTGTCTGAGAGTGTGATGGAGACAGGGTCAATCGAATGGTTAGGGTCTGGAACGCACTGTCTGAGAGTGTGGGGGAGACTGGGTCAATCGAGTGGTTAGGATCAGAAACGCACTGTCTGAGAATGTGGGGTAGACAGGGTCAATTGAGTTTTAGGATCAGGAATGCACTGTGTGAGAGGGTGGGGGAGACAGGGTCAATCGAGTGGTTAGGATCTGGAATGCACTTTCTGAGAGTGTGGGGGAGACAGGGTCAATTGAGTGGTTAATGTCTGGAATGCGCTGTCTGAGAGTGTGGGGGAGACAGGATCAATCGAGTGGTTAGGATCTGGAACGCACTGTCTGAGAGTGTGGGGGAGACAGTGTCAATCGAATGGTTAGGATCTGGAATGCACTGCCTGAGAGTGTGGAGGAGGCAGGGTCAATCGAGTGGTTAGGATCTGGAATGCACTGTCTGAGACTGTGGTGGAGACAGGGTCAATCGAGTGGTTAGGATCTGGAATGCACTGTCTGAGAGTGTGGAGGAGACAGGGTCAATTGAGTGGTTAGGGTCCGGAATATATTGTCGGAGAGTGTGGGGGAGACAGGTTCAATCGAATGGTTTGGTTCCGGAATGTACTGTCTGAGAGTGTGGGTGAGACAGAGTCAATCGAGTGGTTAGGATTTGGAATGTACTGTCTGAGAGTGTGGGAGACGGGGTCAATCGAGTGGTTAGGATCTGGAATGCACTGTCTGAGAGTGTAGGGGAGACAGGGACAATCGAGTGGTTATGATCTGGTACGCACTGTCTGAGAGTGTGGGGGAGACAGGGTCAATCGAGTGGTTAGGATCTGGAATGCACTGTCTGAGAGTGTGATGGAGACAGGGTCAATCGAATGGTTAGGGTCTGGAACGCACTGTCTGAGAGTGTGGGGGAGACTGGGTCAATCGAGTGGTTAGGATCAGAAACGCACTGTCTGAGAATGTGGGGTAGACAGGGTCAATTGAGTTTTAGGATCAGGAATGCACTGTGTGAGAGGGTGGGGGAGACAGGGTCAATCGAGTGGTTAGGATCTGGAATGCACTTTCTGAGAGTGTGGGGGAGACAGGGTCAATTGAGTGGTTAATGTCTGGAATGCGCTGTCTGAGAGTGTGGGGGAGACAGGATCAATCGAGTGGTTAGGATCTGGAACGCACTGTCTGAGAGTGTGGGGGAGACAGTGTCAATCGAATGGTTAGGATCTGGAATGCACTGCCTGAGAGTGTGGAGGAGGCAGGGTCAATCGAGTGGTTAGGATCTGGAATGCACTGTCTGAGACTGTGGTGGAGACAGGGTCAATCGAGTGGTTAGGATCTGGAATGCACTGTCTGAGAGTGTGGAGGAGACAGGGTCAATTGAGTGGTTAGGGTCCGGAATATATTGTCGGAGAGTGTGGAGGAGGCAGGGTCAATCGAGTGGTTAGGATCTGGAATGCACTGCCTGAGAGTGTGGGTGAGACAGAGTCAATCGAGTGGTTAGGATTTGGAATGTACTGTCTGAGAGTGTGGGAGACGGGGTCAATCGAGTGGTTAGGATCTGGAATGCACTGTCTGAGAGTGTAGGGGAGACAGGGACAATCGAGTGGTTAGGATCTGGTACGCACTGTCTGAGAGTGTGGGGAAGACAGGGTGAATCGAGTCGTTAGGATCTGGTACGCACAGTCTGAGAGTGTGGTGGAGACAGTGTCAATCGAATGGATGGAAACTGGAACGCACTTTCTGTGAGTGTGGGTGAGACAGAGTCAATCGAGTGGTTAGGATCTGAAATGCACTGTCTGAGATTGTTGGGGAGACAGGGTCAATCGAGTGGTAAGGGTCTGGAATGTACAGTGTGACAGTGTGGGGGAGACAGGTTCAACCTAATGATTAGGATCTGGAATGCACTGTCTGAGAGTGTGGGGGAGACAGGGACAATCGAGTGGTTAGTGTCTGGAATGCACTGTCTGAGAGTGTAGGGGAGACAGGGTCAATCGAGTGGTTAGGATCTGGAATGCACTGTCTGAGAATGTGGGGGAGACAGGGTCAATCGAGTGGTTAGGATCCGGAATGCACTGTCTGAGAATGTGGGGGAGACAGGATCAATCGAATGGTTAGGATCTGGAACGCACTGTGTGAGTGTGTGGGGGAGACAGGATCAATCGAGTGGTTAGGATCTGGAATGCACTGTCTGAGAGTGTGGGGGAGACAGTGTCAATCGAGTGGTTAGGATCTGGAATGCACTGCCTGAGAGTGTGGAGGAGACAGGGTCAATCGAGTGGTTAGGGTCTGGAATGCACTCTCTGAGAGTGTGGTGGAGACAGGGTCAATCGAGTGGTTAGGATCTGGAACGCACTGTCTGAGAGGGTGGGGGAGACAGGGTCAATTGAGTGGTTCGGGTCTGGAATATATTGTCGGAGAGTGTGGGGGAGACAGGGTCAATCGAGTGGTTAGGATCTGGAATGCGCTGTCTGAGAGTGTGGGGGAGACAGGGTCAATAGAGGGTTAGGATCTGGAATGCACTGTCTGAGAGTGTGGGGGTTACAGGGTCAATCGAGTGGTTAGTGTCTGGAATGCACTGTCTGAGAGTGTAGGGGAGACAGGGTCAATCGAGTGGTTAGGATCTGGAATGCACTGTCTGAGAATGTGGGGGAGACAGGATCATTCGAGTGGTTAGGATCTGGAATGCACTGTCTGAGAATGTCGGGGAGACAGGATCAATCGAGTGGTTAGGATCTGGAATGCACTGTCTGAGAGTGTGGGGGGGACAGGATCAATCGAGTGGTTAGGATCTGGAACGCACTGTCTGAGAGTTTGGGGGAGACAGTGTCAATCGAGTGGTTAGGATCTGGAATGCACTGTCTGAGAGTGTGGTGGAGACAGGGTCAATCGAGTGGTTAGGATCTGGAATGCACTGTCTGAGAGTGTGGGGGAGACAGGGTCAATTGAGTGGTTAGGGTCCGGAATATATTGTCGGAGAGTGTGGGGGAGACAGGGTCAATCGAGTGGTTTGGGTCCGGAATGTACTGTCTGAGAGTGTGGGTGAGACAGAGTCAATCGAGTGGTTAGGATTTGGAATGTACTGTTTGAGATTGTGGGGGAGACTGGGTCAATCGAGTGGTTAGGATCTGGAATGCAATGTCTGAGAGTGTGGGGGAGACAGGGTCAATCGAGTGGCTAGGATCTGGTACGCACTGTCTGAGAGTCTGGGGGAGACAGGGTCAATCGAGTGGTTAGGATCTGGTACGCACACTCTGAGTGTGGTGGAGACAGGGTCAATCGAATGGATAGAAACTGGAACGCACTTTCTGTGAGTGTGGGTGAGACAGATTCAATCGAGTGGTTAGGATCTGAAATGCACTGTCTGAGATTGTTGGGGAGACAGGGTCAATCGAGTGGTTAGGGTCTGGAATGTACACTGTGACAGTGTTGGGGAGACAGGTTCAATCTAATGATTAGGATCTGGAATGCGCTGTCTGAGATTGTGTGGGAGAAAGGGTCAATCGAGTGGTTAGAATCTGGAATGCACTGTCTGAGAGTGTGGGGGAGACAGGGTCAATCGAGTGTTAGGATTTGGAATGCACTGCCTGTGAGTATGGTGGAGACAGGCTCAATCGAGTGGTTAGGGTCTGGAATGCACTGTCTGAGATTGTGGGGGAGACAGGGTCAATCGAGAAGTTATGATCTGGAATGCACTGTCTGAGAGTGTGGGGGAGACAGGGTCAATCGAGTGGTTAGGATCTGGAATGCACTGTCTGAGAGTGTGATGGAGACAGGGTCAATCGAATGGTTAGGGTCTGGAACGCACTGTCTGAGAGTGTGGGGGAGACTGGGTCAATCGAGTGGTTAGGATCAGAAACGCACTGTCTGAGAATGTGGGGTAGACAGGGTCAATTGAGTTTTTAGGATCAGGAATGCACTGTGTGAGAGGGTGGGGGAGACAGGGTCAATCGAGTGGTTAGGATCTGGAATGCACTTTCTGAGAGTGTGGGGGAGACAGGGTCAATTGAGTGGTTAATGTCTGGAATGCGCTGTCTGAGAGTGTGGGGGAGACAGGATCAATCGAGTGGTTAGGATCTGGAACGCACTGTCTGAGAGTGTGGGGGAGACAGTGTCAATCGAATGGTTAGGATCTGGAATGCACTGCCTGAGAGTGTGGAGGAGGCAGGGTCAATCGAGTGGTTAGGATCTGGAATGCACTGTCTGAGACTGTGGTGGAGACAGGGTCAATCGAGTGGTTAGGATCTGGAATGCACTGTCTGAGAGTGTGGAGGAGACAGGGTCAATTGAGTGGTTAGGGTCCGGAATATATTGTCGGAGAGTGTGGGGGAGACAGGTTCAATCGAATGGTTTGGTTCCGGAATGTACTGTCTGAGAGTGTGGGTGAGACAGAGTCAATCGAGTGGTTAGGATTTGGAATGTACTGTCTGAGAGTGTGGGAGACGGGGTCAATCGAGTGGTTAGGATCTGGAATGCACTGTCTGAGAGTGTAGGGGAGACAGGGACAATCGAGTGGTTAGGATCTGGTACGCACTGTCTGAGAGTGTGGGGGAGACAGGGTCAATCGAGTGGTTAGGATCTGGAATGCACTGTCTGAGAGTGTGATGGAGACAGGGTCAATCGAATGGTTAGGGTCTGGAACGCACTGTCTGAGAGTGTGGGGGAGACTGGGTCAATCGAGTGGTTAGGATCAGAAACGCACTGTCTGAGAATGTGGGGTAGACAGGGTCAATTGAGTTTTAGGATCAGGAATGCACTGTGTGAGAGGGTGGGGGAGACAGGGTCAATCGAGTGGTTAGGATCTGGAATGCACTTTCTGAGAGTGTGGGGGAGACAGGGTCAATTGAGTGGTTAATGTCTGGAATGCGCTGTCTGAGAGTGTGGGGGAGACAGGATCAATCGAGTGGTTAGGATCTGGAACGCACTGTCTGAGAGTGTGGGGGAGACAGTGTCAATCGAATGGTTAGGATCTGGAATGCACTGCCTGAGAGTGTGGAGGAGGCAGGGTCAATCGAGTGGTTAGGATCTGGAATGCACTGTCTGAGACTGTGGTGGAGACAGGGTCAATCGAGTGGTTAGGATCTGGAATGCACTGTCTGAGAGTGTGGAGGAGACAGGGTCAATTGAGTGGTTAGGGTCCGGAATATATTGTCGGAGAGTGTAGGGGAGACAGGTTCAATCGAATGGTTTGGTTCCGGAATGTACTGTCTGAGAGTGTGGGTGAGACAGAGTCAATCGAGTGGTTAGGATTTGGAATGTACTGTCTGAGAGTGTTGGGGAGACGGGGTCAATCGAGTGGTTAGGATCTGGAATGCACTGTCTGAGAGTGTAGGGGAGACAGGGACAATCGAGTGGTTAGGATCTGGTACGCACTGTCTGAGATTGTGGGGGAGACAGGGTGAATCGAGTCGTTAGGATCTGGTACGCACAGTCTGAGAGTGTGGTGGAGACAGTGTCAATCGAATGGATGGAAACTGGAACGCACTTTCTGTGAGTGTGGGTGAGACAGAGTCAATCGAGTGGTTAGGATCTGAAATGCACTGTCTGAGATTGTTGGGGAGACAGGGTCAATCGAGTGGTAAGGGTCTGGAATGTACAGTGTGACAGTGTGGGGGAGACAGGTTCAACCTAATGATTAGGATCTGGAATGCACTGTCTGAGAGTGTGGGGGAGACAGGGTCAATCGAGTGGTTAGAATCTGGAATGCACTGTCTGAGAGTGTGGGGGAGACAGGGTCAATCGAGTGTTAGGATTTGGAATGCACTGCCTGTGAGTATGGTGGAGACAGGCTCAATCGAGTGGTTAGGGTCTGGAATGCACTGTCTGAGATTGTGGGGGAGACAGGGTCAATCGAGATGTTACGATCTGGAATGCACTGTCTGAGAGTGTGATGGAGACAGGGTCAATCGAATGGTTAGGGTCTGGAACGCACTGTCTGAGAGTGTGGGGTAGACAGGGTCAATTGAGTTTTTAGGATCTGGAATGCACTTTCTGAGAGTGGGGGGGAGACAGGGTCAATTGAGTCGTTAATGTCTGGAATGCATTGTCTGAGAGTGTGGGAGAGACAGGGTCAATTGAGTGGTTAATGTATGGAATGCACTGTCTGAGATTGTGTTGGAGACTGGGTCAATCAAGTGGTTCGGATCTGGAATGTACTGTCTGAGAGTGTGGGGGAGACAGGATCATCGAATGGTTAGGGGCTGGAATGCGCTGTCTGAGAGTGTGGGGGAGACAGGGTCAATCGAGTGGTTAGGATTTGGAATGCACTGTCTGAGAGCGTGGGGGAGACAGGGTCAATCGAATGGTTAGGGGCTGGAATGCGCTGTCTGAGAGTGTGGGAGAGACAGGGTCAATCGAGTGGTTAGGATCTGGAATGAACTGTATGAGAGGTTGGGGGAGACAGGGTCAATCGAGTTTTTAGGATCCGGAATGCACTGTCTGAGAGTGTTGGGGAGACAGGGTCAATAGAGGGTTAGGATCTGGAACGCACTGTCTGAGAGTGTGGGGGAGACCGGGTCAATTGAGTGGTTAATGTCTGGAATGCGCTGTCTGAGATTGTGTTTTAGACTGGGTCAATCGTTTGGTTAGGATCTGGAATGCACTGTCTGAGAGTGTGGGGGTGACAGGGTCAATCGAGTGGTTAGGATCTGGAATGCACTGTCTGAGAATGTGGGGGAGACAGGATCAATCGAGTGGTTAGGATCTGGAATGCACTGTCTGAGAATGTGGGGGAGACAGGATCAATCGAGTGGTTAGGATCTGGAACGCACTGACTGAGAGTGTGGGGGAGATAGTGTCAATCGAGTGGTTAGGATCTGGAACGCACTGTCTGAGAGTGTGGGGGAGACAGTGTCAATCGAGTGGTTAGGATCTGGAATGCACTGTCTGAGAGTGTGGTGGAGACAGGGTCAATCGAGTGGTTAGGATCTGGAATGCACTGTCTGAGAGTGTGGGGGAGACAGGGTCAATTGAGTGGTTAGGGTCCGTAATATATTGTCGGAGAGTGTGAGGGAGACAGGGTCAATCGAGTGGTTTGCGTCCGGAATGTACTGTCTGAGAGTGTGGGGGAGACAGAGTCAATCGAGTGGTTAGGATTTGGAATGTACTGTTTGAGAGTGTGGGGGAGACTGGGTCAATCGAGTGGTTAGGATCTGGAATGCACTGTCTGAGAGTGTGGGGGAGACAGGGTCAATCGAGTGGCTAGTATCTGGTACGCACTGTCTGAGAATCTGGGGGAGACAGGGTCAATCGAGTGGTTAGGATCTGGTACGCACACTCTGAGTGTGGTGGAGACAGGGTCAATCGAATGGATAGAAACTGGAACGCACTTTCTGTGAGTGTGGGTGAGACAGATTCAATCGAGTGGTTACGATCTGAAATGCACTGTCTGAGATTGTTGGGGAGACAGGGTCAATCGAGTGGTTAGGGTCTGGAATGTACACTGTAACAGTGTTGGGGAGACAGGTTCAATCTAATGATTAGGATCTGGAATGCGCTGTCTGAGATTGTGGGGGAGAAAGGGTCAATCGAGTGGTTAGAATCTGGAATGCACTGTCTGAGAGTGTGGGGGAGACAGGGTCAATCGAGTGTTAGGATTTGGAATGCACGGCCTGTGAGTATGGTGGAGACAGGCTCAATCGAGTGGTTAGGGTCTGGAATGCACTGTCTGAGATTGTGGGGGAGACAGGGTCAATCGAGAAGTTACGATCTGGAATGCACTGTCTGAGAGTGTGATGGAGACAGGGTCAATCGAATGGTTAGGGTCTGGAACGCACTGTCTGAGAGTGTGGGGGAGACTGGGTCAATCGAGTGGTTAGGATCTGGAATGCACTGTCTGAGAGTGTAGGGGAGACTGGGTCAATCGAGTGGTTAGGATCAGGAACGCACTGTCTGAGAATGTGGGGTAGACAGGGTCAATTGAGTTTTTAGGATCTGGAATGCACTGTGTGAGAGGGTGGGGGAGACAGGGTCAATCGAATGGTTAGGATCTGGAATGCACTTTCTGAGAGTGTGGGGGAGACAGGGTCAATTGAGTCGTTAATGTCTGGAATGCATTGTCTGAGAGTGTGGGGGAGACAGGGTCAATCAAGTGGTTAGGATCTGGAATGTACGGTCTGAGATTGTGGGGGAGACAGGGTCACTGCAGTGGTTAGGATCTGGAATACACTGTCTGAGAGTGTGGGGGAGACAGGGTCAATCGAGGGAGTAGGATATGGAATGCACTGTCTGAGAGTGTGGGGGAGACAGGGTCAATCGAGTGCTTAGGATCTGGAATGTACTGTCTGTGAGTGTGGGAGAGACAGGGTCAATCGAGTGCTTAGGATCTGGAATGTACTGTCTGTGAGTTTGGGGAGACAGGGTCAATCGAGTGGTTAGGATCTGGAATGCGCTGTCTGAGAGTGTGGGGGTGACAGGGTCAATCGAGTGGTTAGTGTCTGGAATGCAGTATCTGAGAGTGTGGGGGAGACAGGGTCAATCGAGTGGTTAGGATCTGGAACGCACTGTCTGAGAGTGTGGGGGAGACAGGGTCAATCGAGTGGTTAGGATCTGGAATGCACTGCCTGAGAGTGTGGAGGAGAGAGGGTCAATCGAGTGGTTAGGGTCTGGAATGCACTGTCTGAGAGTGTGGGGGAGACAGGGTCAATCGAGTGGTTAGGATCTGGAATGCACTGTCTGAGAGTGTGGGGGAGACAGGGTCATTTGAGTGGTTAATGTCTGGAATGCGCTGTCTAAGATTGTGTTGGAGACTGGGTCAATCGTTTGGTTAGGATCTGGAATGCACTGTCTCAGACTGTGGGGGTGACAGGGTCAATCGAGTGGTTAGGATCTGGAATGCGCTGTCTGAGAGTGTGGGGGTGACAGGGTCAATCGAGTGGTTAGTGTCTGGAATGCACTGTCTGAGAGTGTAGGGGAGACAGGGTCAATCAAGTGGTTAGGATCTGGAATGCACTGTCTGAGAATGTGGGGGAGACAGGATCAATCGAGTGGTTAGGATCTGGGATGCACTGTCTGAGAATGTGGGGGAGACAGGATCAATCGAGTGGTTAGGATCTGGAACGCACTGTCTGAGAGTGTGGGGGAGACAGTGTCAATCGAGTGGTTAGGATCTGGAATGCACTGCCTGAGAGTGTGGAGGAGACTGGGTCAATCGAGTGGTTAGGGTCTGGAATGCACTGTCTGAGACTGTAGGGGAGACAGGGTCAATCGAGTGGTTAGGATCTGGAATGCACTGTCTGAGACTGTAGGGGAGACAGGGTCAATCGAGTGGTTAGGATCTGGAATGCACTCTCTGAGAGTGTGGGGGAGACAGGGTCAATTGAGTGGTTAGGATCTGGAACGCACTGTCTGAGAGTGTGGGGGAGACAGTGTCAATCAAGTGGCTAGGATCTGGAATGCACTGTCTGAGAGTGTGGGGGAGACTGGGTCAATCGAGTGGTTAGGATCTGGAATGCACTGTCTGAGAGTGTAGGGGAGACTGGGTCAATCGAGTGGTTAGGATCTGGAACGCACTGTCTGAGAGTGTGGGGGAGACAGTGTCAATCAAGTGGTTAGGATCAGGAACGCACTGTCTGAGAATGTGGGGTAGACAGGGTCAATTGAGTTTTTAGGAATTGGAATGCACTGTGTGAGAGGGTGGGGGAGACAGGGTCAATCGAGTGGTTATGATCTGGAATGCACTTTCTGAGAGTGTGAGGGAGACAGGGTCAATTGAGTGGTTAATGTCTGGAATGCATTGTCTGACAGTGTTGGGGAGACAGGATCAATCGAGTGGTTAGGATCTGGAACGCACTGTCTGAGAGTGTGGGGGAGACAGTGTCAATCGAGTGGTTAGGATCTGGAATGCACTGCCTGAGAGTGTGGAGGAGACAGGGTCAATCGAGTGGTTAGGATCTGGAATGCACTGTCTGAGAGTGTGGTGGAGACAGGGTCAATCGAGTGGTTAGGATCTGGAATGCACTGTCTGAGAGTGTGGGGGAGACAGGGTCAATTGAGTGGTTAGGGTCCGGAACATATTGTCGGAGAGTATGGGGGAGACAGGTTCAATCGAGTGGTTTGGGTCCGGAATGTACTGTCTGAGAGTGTGGGTGAGACAGAGTCAATCGAGTGGTTAGGATTTGGAATGTACTCTCTGAGAATGTGGGGGAGACGGGGTCAATCGAGTGGTTAGGATTTGGAATGCACTGTCTGAGAGTGTGGGGGAGACAGGGCCAATCGAGTGGTTAGGATCTGGCACGCACTGTCTGAGAGTGTGGGGGAGACAGGGTCAATCGAGTCGTTAGGATCTGGTACGCACACTCTGAGTGTGGTGGAGACAGGGTCAATCGAATGGATAGCAACTGGAACGCACTTTCTGTGAGTGTGGGTGAGACAGAGTCAATCTAATGATTAGGATCTGGAATGCGCTGTCTGAGATTGTGGGGGAGACAGGGTCAATCGAGTGTTTAGAATCTGGAATGCACTGTCTGAGAGTGTGGGGGAGACAGGGTCAATCGAGTTTTAGGATTTGGAATGCACTGCCTGTGAGTATGGTGGAGACAGGCTCAATCGAGTGGTTAGGGTCTGGAATGCACTGTCTGAGATTGTGGGGGAGACAGGGTCAATCGAGATGTTACGATCTGGAATGCACTGTCTGAGAGTGTGATGGAGACAGGGTCAATCGAATGGTTAGGGTCTGGAACGCACTGTCCGAAAGTGTGGGGGAGCCTGGGTCAATCGAGTGTTTAGGATCTGGAATGCACTGTCTGAGAGTGTAGGGGAGACTGGGTGAATCGAGTGGTTAGGATCAGGAACGCACTGTCTGAGAGTGTGGGGTAGACAGGGTCAATTGAGTGTTTAGGATCTGGAATGCACTGTGTGAGAGGGTGGGGGAGACAGGGTCAATTGAGTGGTAAGGATCTGGAATGCACTTTCTGAGAGTGTGGGGGAGACAGGGTCAAATGAGTCGTTAATGTCTGGAATGCATTGTCTGAGAGTGTGGGGGAGACAGGGTCAATTGAGTGGTTAATGTCTGGAATGCACTGTCTGAGAGTGTGGGGGAGACAGTGTCAATCGAGTGGTTAGGATCTGGAATGCACTGCCTGAGAGTGTGGAGGAGACAGGGTCAATCGAGTGGTTAGGATCTGGAATGCACTGTCTGAGAGTGTGGTGGAGACAGAGTCAATCGAGTGGTTAGGATTTGGAATGTACTGTTTGAGAGTGTGGGGGAGACTGGGTCAATCGAGTGGTTAGGATCTGGAATGCACTGTCTGAGAGTGTGGGGGAGACAGGGTCAATCGAGTGGCTAGTATCTGGTACGCACTGTCTGAGAGTCTGGGGGAGACAGGGTCAATCGAGTGGTTAGGATCTGGTACGCACACTCTGAGTGTGGTGGAGACAGGGTCAATCGAATGGATAGAAACTGGAACGCACTTTCTGTGAGTGTGGGTGAGACAGATTCAATCGAGTGGTTAGGATCTGAAATGCACTGTCTGAGATTGTTGGGGAGACAGGGTCAATCGAGTGGTTAGGGTCTGGAATGTACACTGTAACAGTGTTGGGGAGACAGGTTCAATCTAATGATTAGGATCTGGAATGCGCTGTCTGAGATTGTGGGGGAGAAAGGGTCAATCGAGTGGTTAGAATCTGGAATGCACTGTCTGAGAGTGTGGGGGAGACAGGGTCAATCGAGTGTTAGGATTTGGAATGCACTGCCTGTGAGTATGGTGGAGACAGGCTCAATCGAGTGGTTAGGGTCTGGAATGCACTGTCTGAGATTGTGGGGGAGACAGGGTCAATCGAGAAGTTACGATCTGGAATGCACTGTCTGAGAGTGTGGGGGAGACAGGGTCAATCGAGTGGTTAGGATCTGGAATGCACTGTCTGAGAGTGTGATGGAGACAGGGTCAATCGAATGGTTAGGGTCTGGAACGCACTGTCTGAGAGTGTGGGGGAGACTGGGTCAATCGAGTGGTTAGGATCTGGAATGCACTGTCTGAGAGTGTAGGGGAGACTGGGTCAATCGAGTGGTTAGGATCAGGAACGCACTGTCTGAGAATGTCGGGTAGACAGGGTCAATTGAGTTTTTAGGATCTGGAATGCACTGTGTGAGAGGGTGGGGGAGAAAGGGTCAATCGAATGGTTAGGATCTGGAATGCACTTTCTGAGAGTGTGGGGGAGACAGGGTCAATTGAGTCGTTAATGTCTGGAATGCATTGTCTGAGAGTGTGGGGGAGACAGGGTCAATCAAGTGGTTAGGATCTGGAATGTACGGTCTGAGATTGTGGGGGAGACAGGGTCACTGCAGTGGTTAGGATCTGGAATACACTGTCTGAGAGTGTGGGGGAGACAGGGTCAATCGAGTGCTTAGGATCTGGAATGTACTGTCTGAGAGTGTGGGAGAGACAGGGTCAATCGAGTGCTTAGGATCTGGAATGTACTGTCTGTGAGTTTGGGGAGACAGGGTCAATCGAGTGGTTAGGATCTGGAATGCGCTGTCTGAGAGTGTGGGGGTGACAGGGTCAATCGAGTGGTTAGTGTCTGGAATGCACTTTCTGAGAGTGTAGGGGAGACAGGGTGATTCGAGTGGTTAGGATCTGGAATGCACTGTCTGAGAATGTGGGGGAGACAGGATCAATCGAGTGGTTAGGATCTGGAACGCACTGTCTGAGAGTGTGGAGGAGAGAGGGTCAATCGAGTGGTTAGGGTCTGGAATGCACTGTCTGAGAGTGTGGGGGAGACAGGGTCAATCGAGTGGTTAGGATCTGGAATGTACTGTCTGAGAGTGTGGGGGAGACAGGGTCAATTGAGTGGTTAATGTCTGGAATGCGCTGTCTGAGATTGTGTTGGATACTGGGTCAATCGTTTGGTTAGGATCTGGAATGCACTGTCTCAGACTGTGGGGGTGACAGGGTCAATCGAGTGGTTAGGATCTGGAATGCGCTGTCTGAGAGTGTGGGGGTGACAGGGTCAATCGAGTGGTTAGTGTCTGGAATGCACTGTCTGAGAGTGTAGGGGAGACAGGGTCAATCAAGTGGTTAGGATCTGGAATGCACTGTCTGAGAATGTGGGGGAGACAGGATCAATCGAGTGGTTAGGATCTGGGATGCACTGTCTGAGAATGTGGGGGAGACAGGATCAATCGAGTGGTTAGGATCTGGAACGCACTGTCTGAGAGTGTGGGGGAGACAGTGTCAATCGAGTGGTTAGGATCTGGAATGCACTGCCTGAGAGTGTGGAGGAGACTGGGTCAATCGAGTGGTTAGGGTCTGGAATGCACTGTCTGAGACTGTAGGGGAGACAGGGTCAATCGAGTGGTTAGGATCTGGAATGCACTCTCTGAGAGTGTGGGGGAGACAGGGTCAATTGAGTGGTTAGGATCTGGAACGCACTGTCTGAGAGTGTGGGGGAGACAGTGTCAATCAAGTGGGTAGGATCTGGAATGCAGTGTCTGAGATTGTGGGGGAGACTGGGTCAATCGAGTGGTTAGGATCTGGAACGCACTGTCTGAGAGTGTGGGGGAGACAGTGTCAATCAAGTGGTTAGGATCAGGAACGCACTGTCTGAGAATGTGGGGTAGACAATGTCAATTGAGTTTTTAGGATCTGGAATGCACTGTGTGAGAGGGTGGGGGAGACAGGGTCAATCGAGTGGTTAGGATCTGGAATGCACTTTCTGAGAGTGTGGGGGAGACAGGGTCAATTGAGTGGTTAATATCTGGAATGCATTGTCTGACAGTGTTGGGGAGACAGGATCAATCGAGTGGTTAGGATCTGGAACGCACTGTCTGAGAGTGTGGGGGAGACAGTGTCAATCGAGTGGTTAGGATCTGGAATGCACTGCCTGAGAGTGTGGAGGAGACAGGGTCAATCGAGTGGTTAGGATCTGGAATGCACTGTCTGAGAGTGTGGTGGAGACAGGGTCAATCGAGTGGTTAGGATCTGGAATGCACTGTCTGAGAGTGTGGGGGAGACAGGGTCAATTGAGTGGTTAGGGTCCGGAACATATTGTCGGAGAGTATGGGGGAGACAGGTTCAATCGAGTGGTTTGGGTCCGGAATGTACTGTCTGAGAGTGTGGGTGAGACAGAGTCAATCGAGTGGTTAGGATTTGGAATGTACTTTCTGAGAGTGTGGGGTAGACGGGGTCAATCGAGTGGTTAGGATTTGGAATGCACTGTCTGAGAGTGTGGGGGAGACAGGGCCAATCGAGTGGTTAGGATCTGGCACGCACTGTCTGAGAGTGTGGGGGAGACAGGGTCAATCAAGTCGTTAGGATCTGGTACGCACACTCTGAGTGTGGTGGAGACAGGGTCAATCGAATGGATAGAAACTGGAACGCACTTTCTGTGAGTGTGGGTGAGACAGAGTCAATCTAATGATTAGGATCTGGAATGCGCTGTCTGAGATTGTGGGGGAGACAGGGTCAATCGAGTGTTTAGAATCTGGAATGCACTGTCTGAGAGTGTGGGGGAGACAGGGTCAATCGAGTGTTAGGATTTGGAATGCACTGCCTGTGAGTATGGTGGAGACAGGCTCAATCGAGTGGTTAGGGTCTGGAATGCACTGTCTGAGATTGTGGGGGAGACAGGGTCAATCGAGATGTTACGATCTGGAATGCACTGTCTGAGAGTGTGATGGAGACAGGGTCAATCGAATGGTTAGGGTCTGGAACGCACTGTCCGAAAGTGTGGGGGAGCCTGGGTCAATCGAGTGTTTAGGATCTGGAATGCACTGTCTGAGAGTGTAGGGGAGACTGGGTGAATCGAGTGGTTAGGATCAGGAACGCACTGTCTGAGAGTGTGGGGTAGACAGGGTCAATTGAGTGTTTAGGATCTGGAATGCACTGTGTGAGAGGGTGGGGGAGACAGGGTCAATCGAGTGGTAAGGATCTGGAATGCACTTTCTGAGAGTGTGGGGGAGACAGGGTCAATTGAGTCGTTAATGTCTGGAATGCATTGTCTGAGAGTGTGGGGGAGACAGGGTCAATTGAGTGGTTAATGTCTGGAATGCACTGTCTGAGATTGTGTTGGAGACTGGGTCAATCAAGTGGTTAGGATCTGGAATGTACTGTCTGAGATTGTTGGGGAGACAGGGTCACTCCAGTGGATAGGATCTGGAATACACTGTCTGAGAGTGTGGGGGAGACAGGGTCAATAGAGGGGGTAGGATATGGAATGCACTGTCTGAGATTGTGGGGGAGACAGGGTCAATCGAGTGCTTAGGATCTGGAATATACTGTCTGAGAGTTTGGGGAGACAGGGTAAATAGAGGGGTTAGGATGTGGAACGCACTGTCTGAGAGTGTGGGGGAGACAGGATCATCGAGTGGTTAGGATCTGGAATGAACTGTATGAGAGGTTGGTGGAGACAGGGTCAATCGAGTGGTTAGGATCAGGAATGCACTGTCTGAGAGCGTGGGGGAGACAGGGTCAATCGAATGGTTAGGGGCTGGAATGCGCTGTCTGAGAGTGTGGGAGAGACAGGGTCAATCGAGTGGTTAGGATCTGGAATGAACTGTATGAGAGGTTGGGGGAGACAGGGTCAATCGAGTTTTTAGGATCCGGAATGCACTGTCTGAGAGTGTTGGGGAGACAGGGTCAATAGAGGGTTAGGATCTGGAACGCACTGTCTGAGAGTTTGGGGGAGACAGGGTCAATTGAGTGGTTAATGTCTGGAACGCACTGTCTGAGAGTCTGGGGGAGACAGGGTCAATCGAGTGGTTAGGATCTGGAATGCACTGTCTGAGAGCGTGGGGGAGAGAAGGTCAATTGAGTGGTTCGGGTCCGGAATATATTGTCGGAGAGTGTGGGGGAGACAGGGTCAATCGAGTGGTTAGGATCTGGAATGCGCTGTCTGAGAGTGTGGGGGTGACAGGGTCAATCGAGTGGTTAGGATCTGGAATGCACTGTCTGAGAGTGTAGGGGAGACAGGGTCAATCGAGTGGTTAGGATCTGGAATGCACTGTCTGAGAATGTGGGGGAGACAGGATCAATCGAGTGGTTAGGATCTGGAACGCACTGTCTGAGAGTGTGCGGGAGACAGTGTCAATCGAGTGGTTAGGATCTGGAATGCACGGCCTGAGACTGTGGAGGAGACAGGGTCAATCGAGTGGTTAGGGTTTGGAATGCACTGTCTGAGAGTGTGGTGGAGACAGGGTCAATCGAATGGATAGAAACTGGAACGCACTTTCTGTGAGTGTGGGTGAGACAGAGTCAATCGAGTGGTTAGGATCTGAAATGCACTGTCTGAGATTGTTGGGGAGACAGGGTCAATCGAGTGGTTAGGATCTGGAATACACTGTCTGAGAGTGTGGGGGAGACAGGGTCAATAGAGGTGGTAGGATATGGAATGCACTGTCTGAGATTGTGGGGGAGACAGGGTCAATCGAGTGCTTAGGATCTGGAATGTACTGTCTGAGAGTTTGGGGAGACAGGGTAAATAGAGGGGTTAGGATGTGGAACGCACTGTCTGAGAGTGTGGGGGAGACAGGATCATCGAGTGGTTAGGATCTGGAATGAACTGTATGAGAGGTTGGGGGAGACAGGGTCAATCGAGTGGTTAGGATCAGGAATGCACTGTCTGAGAGCGTGGGGGAGACAGGGTCAATCGAATGGTTAGGGGCTGGAATGCGCTGTCTGAGAGTGTGGGAGAGACAGGGTCAATCGAGTGGTTAGGATCTGGAATGAACTGTATGAGAGGTTGGGGGAGACAGGGTCAATCGAGTTTTTAGGATCCGGAATGCACTGTCTGAGAGTGTTGGGGAGACAGGGTCAATAGAGGGTTAGGATCTGGAACGCACTGTCTGAGAGTTTGGGGGAGACAGGGTCAATTGAGTGGTTAATGTCTGGAACGCACTGTCTGAGAGTCTGGGGGAGACAGGGTCAATCGAGTGGTTAGGATCTGGAATGCACTGTCTGAGAGTGTGGGGGAGAGAAGGTCAATTGAGTGGTTCGGGTCCGGAATATATTGTCGGAGAGTGTGGGGGAGACAGGGTCAATCGAGTGGTTAGGATCTGGAATGCGCTGTCTGAGAGTGTGGGGGTGACAGGGTCAATCGAGTGGTTAGGATCTGGAATGCACTGTCTGAGAGTGTAGAGGAGACAGGGTCAATCGAGTGGTTAGGATCTGGAATGCACTGTCTGAGAATGTGGGGGAGACAGGATCAATCGAGTGGTTAGGATCTGGAACGCACTGTCTGAGAGTGTGCGGGAGACAGTGTCAATCGAGTGGTTAGGATCTGGAATGCACGGCCTGAGACTGTGGAGGAGACAGGGTCAATCGAGTGGTTAGGGTTTGGAATGCACTGTCTGAGAGTGTGGTGGAGACAGGGTCAATCGAATGGATAGAAACTGGAACGCACTTTCTGTGAGTGTGGGTGAGACAGAGTCAATCGAGTGGTTAGGATCTGAAATGCACTGTCTGAGATTGTTGGGGAGACAGGGTCAATCGAGTGGTTAGGGTCTGGAATGTACAGTGTGACAGTGTGGGGGAGACAGGATCAATTGAGTGGTTAATGTCTGGAATGTGCTGTCTGAGATTGTGTTGGAGACTGGGTCAATCGTTTGGTTAGGATCTGGAATGCACTGTCTGAGAGTGTGGGGGTGACAGGGTCAATCGAGTGGTTAGTGTCTGGAATGCACTGTCTGAGAGTGTAGGGGAGACAGGGTCAATCGAGTGGTTAGGATCTGGAATGCACTGTCTGAGAATGTGGGGGAGACAGGATCAATCGTGTGGTTAGGATCTGGAACGCACTGTCTGAGAGTGTGGGGGAGACAGTGTCAATCGAGTGGTTAGGATCTGGAATGCACTGCCTGAGAGTGTGGAGCAGACAGGGTCAATCGAATGGATAGAAACTGGAATGCACTTTCTGTGAGTGTGGGTGAGACAGAGTCACTCGAGTGGTTAGGATCTGAAATGCACTGTCTGAGATTGTTGGGGAGACAGGGTCAATCGCGTGGTTAGGGTCTGGAATGTACAGTGTGACAGTGTGGGGGAGACAGGGTCAATTGAGTGGTTAATGTCTGGAATGCGCTGTCTGAGATTGTGTTGGAGACTGGGTCAATCGTTTGGTTAGGATCTGGAATGCACTGTCTGAGAGTGTGGGGGTGACATGGTCAATCGAGTGGTTAGTGTCTAGAATGCACTGTCTGAGAGTCTAGGGGAGACAGGGTAAATCGAGTGGTTAGGATCTGGAATGCGCTGTCTGAGACTGTGGGGGTGACATGGTCAATCGAGTGGTTAGTGTCTGGAATGCACTGTCTGAGAGTGTAGGGGAGACAGGGTTCATCGAGTGGTTAGGATCTGGAATGCACTGTCTGAGAGTGTGGGGGAGACAGGGTCAATTGAGTGGTTAATGTCTGGAATGCGCTGTCTGAGATTGTGTTGGAGACTGGGTCAATCGTTTGGTTAGGATCTGGAATGCACTGTCTGAGAGTGTGGGGGTGACAGGGTCAATTTAGTGGTTAGGATCTGGAATGCGCTGTCTGAGAGTGTGGGGGTGACAGGGTCAATCGAGTGGTTAGTGTCTGGAATGCACTGTCTGAGAGTGTAGGGGAGACAGGGTCAATCGAGTGGTTAGGATCTGGAATGCACTGTCTGAGAATGTGGGGGAGACAGGATCAATCGAGTGGTTAGGATCTGGAATGCACTGTCTGAGTGTGTGGTGGAGACAGGGTCAATCGAATGGATAGAAACTGGAACGCACTTTCTGTGAGTGTGGGTGAGACAGAGTCAATCGAGTGGTTAGGATCTGAAATGCACTGTCTGAGATTGTTGGGGAGACAGGGTCAATCGAGTGGTTAGGGTCTGGAATATACAGTGTGACAGTGTAGGGGAGACAGGGTCAATTGAGTGGTTAATGTCTGGAATGCGCTGTCTGAGATTGTGTTGGAGACTGGGTCAATCGTTTGGTTAGGATCTGGAATGCACTGTCTGAGAGTGTGGGGGCGACAGGGTCAATCGAGTGGTTAGTGTCTCGAATGCACTGTCTGAGAGTGTAGGGGAGACAGGGTAAATCGAGTGGTTAGGATCTGGAATGCGCTGTCTGAGAGTGTGGGGGTGACAGGGTCAATCGAGTGGTTAGTGTCTGGAATGCACTGTCTGAGAGTGTAGGGGAGACAGGGTCAATCGAGTGGTTAGGATCTGGAATGCACTGTCTGAGAATGTGGGGGAGACAGGATCAATCGAGTGGTTAGGATCTGGAATGCACTGTCTGAGTGTGTGGTGGAGACAGGGTCAATCGAATGGATAGAAACTGGAACGCACTTTCTGTGAGTGTGGGTGAGACAGAGTCAATCGAGTGGTTAGGATCTGAAATGCACTGTCTGAGATTGTTGGGGAGACAGGGTCAATCGAGTGGTTAGGGTCTGGAATATACAGTGTGACAGTGTAGGGGAGACAGGGTCAATTGAGTGGTTAATGTCTGGAATGCGCTGTCTGAGATTGTGTTGGAGACTGGGTCAATCGTTTGGTTAGGATCTGGAATGCACTGTCTGAGAGTGTGGGGGCGACAGGGTCAATCGAGTGGTTAGTGTCTCGAATGCACTGTCTGAGAGTGTAGGGGAGACAGGGTAAATCGAGTGGTTAGGATCTGGAATGCGCTGTCTGAGAGTGTGGGGGTGACAGGGTCAATCGAGTGGTTAGTGTCTGGAATGCACTGTCTGAGAGTGTAGGGGAGACAGGGTCAATCGAGTGGTTAGGATCTGGAATGCACTGTCTGAGAATGTGGGGGAGACAGGATCAATCGAGTGGTTAGGATCTGGAATGCACTGTCTGAGAGTGTGGGGGAGACAGGGTCAATCGAGTCGTTAGGATCTGGTACGCACACTCTGAGTGTGGTGGAGACAGGGTCAATCGAATGGATAGAAACTGGAACGCACTTTCTGTGAGTGTGGGTGAGACAGAGTCAATCTAATGATTAGGATCTGGAATGCGCTGTCTGAGATTGCGGGGGAGACAGGGTCAATCGAGTGTTTAGAATCTGGAATGCACTGTCTGAGATTGTGGGGGAGACAGGGTCAATCGAGTGTTAGGATTTGGAATGCACTGCCAGTGAGTATGGTGGAGACAGGCTCAATCGAGTGGTTAGGGTCTGGAATGCACTGTCTGAGATTGTGGGGGAGACAGGGTCAATCGAGATGTTACGATCTGGAATGCACTGTCTGAGAGTGTGATGGAGACAGGGTCAATCGAATGGTTAGGGTCTGGAACGCACTGTCCGAAAGTGTGGGGGAGCCTGGGTCAATCGAGTGTTTAGGATCTGGAATGCACTGTCTGAGAGTGTAGGGGAGACTGGGTGAATCGAGTGGTTAGGATCAGGAACGCACTGTCTGAGAGTGTGGGGTAGACAGGGTCAATTGAGTGTTTAGGATCTGGAATGCACTGTGTGAGAGTGTGGGGGAGACAGGGTCAATCGAGTGGTTAGGATCTGGAATGCACTTTCTGAGAGTGTGGGGGAGACAGGGTCAATTGAGTCGTTAATGTCTGGAATGCATTGTCTGAGAGTGTGGGGGAGACAGGGTCAATTGAGTGGTTAATGTCTGGAATGCACTGTCTGAGATTGTGTTGGAGACTGGGTCAATCAAGTGGTTAGGATCTGGAATGTACTGTCTGAGATTGTTGGGGAGACAGGGTCACTCCAGTGGATAGGATCTGGAATACACTGTCTGAGAGTGTGGGGGAGACAGGGTCAATAGAGGGGGTAGGATATGGAATGCACTGTCTGAGATTGTGGGGGAGACAGGGTCAATCGAGTGCTTAGGATCTGGAATGTACTGTCTGAGAATTTTGGGAGACAGGGTAAATAGAGGGGTTAGGATGTGGAACGCACTGTCTGAGAGTGTGGGGGAGACAGGATCATCGAGTGGTTAGGATCTGGAATGAACTGTATGAGAGGTTGGGGGAGACAGGGTCAATCGAGTGGTTAGGATCAGGAATGCACTGTCTGAGAGCGTGGGGGAGACAGGGTCAATCGAATGGTTAGGGGCTGGAATGCGCTGTCTGAGAGTGTGGGAGAGACAGGGTCAATCGAGTGGTTAGAATCTGGAATGAACTGTATGAGAGGTTGGGGGAGACAGGGTCAATCAAGTTTTTAGGATCCGGAATGCACTGTCTGAGAGTGTTGGGGAGACAGGGTCAATTGAGTGGTTAATGTCTGGAACGCACTGTCTGAGAGTCTGGGGGAGACAGGGTCAATCGAGTGGTTAGGATCTGGAATGCACTGTCTGAGAGTGTGGGGGAGAGAAGGTCAATTGAGTGGTTCGGGTCCGGAATATATTGTCGGAGAGTGTGGGGGAGACAGGGTCAATCGAGTGGTTAGGATCTGGAATGCGCTGTCTGAGAGTGTGGGGGTGACAGGGTCAATCGAGTGGTTAGGATCTGGAATGCACTGTCTGAGAGTGTGGGGGAGACAGGGTCAATTGAGTGGTTAATGTCTGGAATGCGCTGTCTGAGATTGTGTTGGAGACTGGGTCAATCGTTTGGTTAGGATCTGGAATGCACTGTCTGAGAGTGTGGGGGTGACAGGGTCAATTTAGTGGTTAGGATCTGGAATGCGCTGTCTGAGAGTGTGGGGGTGACAGGGTCAATCGAGTGGTTAGTGTCTGGAATGCACTGTCTGAGAGTGTAGGGGAGACAGGGTCAATCGAGTGGTTAGGATCTGGAATGCACTGTCTGAGAATGTGGGGGAGACAGGATCAATCGAGTGGTTAGGATCTGGAATGCACTGTCTGAGTGTGTGGTGGAGACAGGGTCAATCAAATGGATAGAAACTGGAACGCACTTTCTGTGAGTGTGGGTGAGACAGAGTCAATTGAGTGGTTAGGATCTGAAATGCACTGTCTGAGATTGTTGGGGAGACAGGGTCAATCGAGTGGTTAGGGTCTGGAATATACAGTGTGACAGTGTAGGGGAGACAGGGTCAATTGAGTGGTTAATGTCTGGAATGCGCTGTCTGAGATTGTGTTGGAGACTGGGTCAATCGTTTGGTTAGGATCTGGAATGCACTGTCTGAGAGTGTGGGGGTGACAGGGTCAATCGAGTGGTTAGTGTCTCGAATGCACTGTCTGAGAGTGTAGGGGAGACAGGGTCAATCGAGTGGTTAGTGTCTGGAATGCACTGTCTGAGAGTGTAGGGGAGACAGGGTCAATCGAGTGGTTAGGATCTGGAATGCACTGTCTGAGAATGTGGGGGAGACAGGATCAATCGAGTGGTTAGGATCTGGAATGCACTGTCTGAGTGTGTGGTGGAGACAGGGTCAATCGAATGGATAGAAACTGGAACGCACTTTCTGTGAGTGTGGGTGAGACAGAGTCAATCGAGTGGTTAGGATCTGAAATGCACTGTCTGAGATTGTTGGGGAGACAGGGTCAATCGAGTGGTTAGGGTCTGGAATGTACAGTGTGACAGTGTAGGGGAGACAGGGTCAATTGAGTGGTTAATGTCTGGAATGCGCTGTCTGAGATTGTGTTGGAGACTGGGTCAATCGTTTGGTTAGGATCTGGAATGCACTGTCTGAGAGTGTGGGGGTGACAGGGTCAATCGAGTGGTTAGTGTCTAGAATGCACTGTCTGAGAGTGTAGGGGAGACAGGGTAAATCGAGTGGTTAGGATCTGGAATGCGCTGTCTGTGAGTGTGGGGGTGATAGGGTCAATCGAGTGGTTAGTGTCTGGAATGCACTGTCTGAGAGTGTAGGGGAGACAGGGTCAATCGAGTGGTTAGGATCTGGAATGCACTGTCTGAGAATGTGGGGGAGACAGGGTCAATCGAGTGGTTAATGTCTGGAATGCGTTGTCTGAGATTGTGTTGGAGACTGGGTCAATCGTTTGGTTAGGATCTGGAATGCACTGTCTGAGAGTGTGGGGGTGACAGGGTCAATCGAGTGGTTAGTGTCTAGAATGCACTGTCTGAGAGTGTAGGGGAGACAGGGTAAATTGAGTGGTTAGGATCTGGAATGCGCTGTCTGAGAGTGTGGGGGTGACAGGGTCAATCGAGTGGTTAGTGTCTGGAATGCACTGTCTGAGAGTGTAGGGGAGACAGGGTCAATCGAGTGGTTAGGATCTGGAATGCACTGTCTGAGAGTGTGGGGGAGACAGCGTCAATTGAGTGGTTAATGTCTGGAATGCGCTGTCGGAGATTGTGTTGGAGACTGGGTCAATCGTTTGGTTAGGATCTGGAATGCACTGTCTGAGAGCGTGGGGGTGACAGTGTCAATCGAGTGGTTAGGATCTGGAATGCGCTGTCTGAGAGTGTGGGGGTGACAGGGTCAATCGAGTGGTTAGTGTCTGGAATGCACTTTCTGTGAGTGTGGGTGAGACAGAGTCAATCGAGTGGTTAGGATCTGAAATGCACTGTCTGAGATTGTTGGGGAGACAGGGTCAATCGAGTGGTTAGGGTCTGGAATGTACAGTGTGACAGTGTGGGGGAGACAGGGTCAATTGAGTGGTTAATGTCTGGAATGCGTTGTCTGAGATTGTGTTGGAGACTGGGTCAATCGTTTGGTTAGGATCTGGAATGCACTGTCTGAGAGTGTGGGGGTGACAGGGTCAATCGAGTGGTTAGTGTCTAGAATGCACTGTCTGAGAGTGTAGGGGAGACAGGGTAAATCGAGTGGTTAGGATCTGGAATGCGCTGTCTGAGAGTGTGGGGGTGACAGGGACAATCGAGTGGTTAGGATCTGGAATGCACTGCCTGAGAGTGTGTAGGAGACAGGGTCAATCGAGTGGTTAGGGTCTGGATTGCACTGTCTGAGAGTGTGGTGGAGACAGGGTCAATTGAATTGATAGAAACTGGAACGCACTTTCTGTGAGTGTGGGTAAGACAGAGTCAATCGAGTGGTTAGGATCTGAAATGCACTGTCTGAGATTGTTGGGGAGACAGGGTCAATCAAGTGGTTAGGGTCTGGAATGTACAGTGTGACAGTGTGGGGGAGACAGTGTCAATTGAGTGGTTAATGTCTGGAATGCGCTGTCTGAGATTGTGTTGGAGACTGGGTCAATCGTTTGGTTAGGATCTGGAATGCACTGTCTGAGAGTGTGGGGGAGACAGGGTCAATTGAGTGGTTAATGTCTGGAATGCGCTGTCTGAGATTGTGTTGGTGACTGGGTCAATCATTTGGTTAGGATCTGGAATGCACTGTCTGAGAGTGTGGGGGTGACAGGGCCAATTTAGTGGTTAGGATCTGGAATGCGCTGTCTGAGAGTGTGGGGGTGACAGGGTCAATCGAGTGGTTAGTGTCTGGAATGCACTGTCTGAGAGTGTAGGGGAGACAGGGTCAATCGAGTGGTTAGGATCTGGAATGCACTGTCTGAGAATGTGGGGGAGACAGGATCAATCGAGTGGTTAGGATCTGGAATGCACTGTCTGAGAATGTGGGGGAGACAGGATCAATCGAGTGGTTAGGATCTGGAACGCACTGTCTGAGAGTGTGGGGGAGACAGTGTCAATCGAGTGGTTAGGATCTGGAATGCACTGCCTGAGATTGTGGAGGAGACAGGGTCAATCGAGTGGTTAGGGTCTGGAATGCACTGTCTGAGATTGTTGGGGAGACAGGGTCAATCGAGTGGTTAGGGTCTGAAATGTACAGTTTGACAGTGTGGGGGAGACAGGGTCAATTGAGTTGTTAATGTCTGGAATGCGCTGTCTGAGATTGTGTTGGAGACTGGGTCAATCGTTTGGTTAGGATCTGGAATGCACTGTCTGAGAGTGTGGGGGTGACAGGGTCAATCGAGTGGTTAGTGTCTAGAATGCACTGTCTGAGAGTGTAGGGGAGACAGGGTAAATCGAGTGGTTAGGATCTGGAATGCGCTGTCTGAGAGTGTGGGGGTGACAGGGACAATCGAGTGGTTAGGATCTGGAATGCACTGCCTGAGAGTGTGTAGGAGACAGGGTCAATCGAGTGGTTAGGGTCTGGATTGCACTGTCTGAGAGTGTGGTGGAGACAGGGTCAATTGAATTGATAGAAACTGGAACGCACTTTCTGTGAGTGTGGGTAAGACAGAGTCAATCGAGTGGTTAGGATCTGAAATGCACTGTCTGAGATTGTTGGGGAGACAGGGTCAATCGAGTGGTTAGGGTCTGGAATGTACAGTGTGACAGTGTGGTGGAGACAGGGTCAATTGAGTGGTTAATGTCTGGAATGCGCTGTCTGAGATTGTGTTGGAGACTGGGTCAATCGTTTGGTTAGGATCTGGAATGCACTGTCTGAGAGTGTGGGGGAGACAGGGTCAATTGAGTGGTTAATGTCTGGAATGCGCTGTCTGAGATTGTGTTGGTGACTGGGTCAATCATTTGGTTAGGATCTGGAATGCACTGTCTGAGAGTGTGGGGGTGACAGGGTCAATCGAGTGGTTAGTGTCTGGAATGAACTGTCTGAGAGTGTAGGGGAGACAGGGTCAATCGAGTGGTTAGGATCTGGAATGCACTGTCTGAGAATGTGGGGGAGACAGGATCAATCGAGTGGTTAGGATCTGGAACGCACTGTCTGAGAGTGTGGGGGAGACAGTGTCAATCGAGTGGTTAGGATCTGGAATGCACTGCCTGAGAGTGTGGAGGAGACAGGGTCAATCGAGTGGTTAGGGTCTGGAATGCACTGTCTGAGATTGTTGGGGAGACAGGGTCAATCGAGTGGTTAGGGTCTGGAATGTACAGTTTGACAGTGTGGGGGAGACAGGGTCAATTGAGTGGTTAATGTCTGGAATGCGCTGTCTGAGATTGTGTTGGAGACTGGGTCAATCGTTTGGTTTCGGATCTGGAATGCACTGTCTGAGAGTGTGGGGGTGACAGGGTCAATCGAGTGGTTAGTGTCTAGAATGCACTGTCTGAGAGTGTAGGGGAGACAGGGTAAATCGAGTGGTTAGGATCTGGAACGCACTGTCTGAGAGTGTGGGGGAGACAATGTCAATCGAGTGGTTAGGATCTGGAATGCACTGCCTGAGAGTGTGGAGGAGACAGGGTCAATCAAATGGTTAGGGTCTGGAATGCACTGTCTGAGAGTGTGGTAGAGACAGGGTCAATCGATTGGTTACGATCTGGAATGCACTGTCTGAGAGTGTGGGGGAGACAGGGTCAATTGAGTGGTTAGGGTGCGGAATATATTGTCGGAGAGTGTGGGGGAGACAGGGTCAATCGAGTGGTTAGGATCTGGAATGCACTGTCTGAGAGTGTGGGGGAGACAGGTTCAAATGAGTGGTTAGGGTCCGGAATATATTGTCGGAGAGTGTGGGGGTGACAGGGTCAATCGAGTGGTTAGTGTCTGGAATGCACTGTCTGAGAGTGTAGGGGAGACAGGGTCAATCGAGTGGTTAGGATCTGGAATGCACTGTCTGAGAATGTGGGGGAGACAGGATCAATCGAGGGGTTAGGGTCTGGAATGCACTGTCTGAGAGTGTGGGGGAGACAGGGTCAATCGAGTGGTTAGGATCTGGAATGCACTGTCTGAGAATGTGGGGGAGACAGGATCAATCGAGTGGTTAGGATCTGGAATGCACTGCCTGAGATTGTGGAGGAGACAGGGTCAATCGAGTGGTTAGGGTCTGGAATGCACTGTCTGAGAGTTTGGTGGAGACAGGGTCAATCGAGTGGTTAGGATCTGGAATGCACTGTCTGAGAGTGTGGGGGAGAAAGGGTCAATTGAGTGGTTAGGGTCCGGAATATATTGTCGGAGAGTGTGGGGGAGACAGGTTTAATCGAGTGGTTTGGGTCCGGAATGTACTTTCTGAGAGTGTGGGTGGCGACAGGGTCAATCGAATGGATAGAAACTGGAACGCACTATCTGTGAGTGTGGGTGAGACAGAGTCAATCGAGTGGTTTGGATCTGAAATGCACTGTCTGAGATTGTTGGGGAGACAGGGTCAATCGAGTGGTTAGGGTCTGGAATGTACAGTGTGACAGTGTGGGGGAGACAGGTTCAATCTAATGATTAGGATCTGGAATGCGCTGTCTGAGATTGTAGGGGAGACAGGGTCAATCGAGTGGTTAGAATCTGGAATGCACTGTCTGAGAGTGCGGGGGAGACAGGGTCAATCGAGTGTTAGGATTTGGAATGCACTGCCTGCGAGTATGGTGGAGACAGGCTCAATCGAGTTGTTTGGGTCTGGAATGCACTGTCTGAGATTTTGGGGGAGACAGGGTCAATCGAGATGTTACAATCTGGAATGCACTGTCTGAGAGTGTGGGGGAGACAGGGTCAATCGAGTGGTTAGGATCTGGAATGCACTGTCTGAGAGTGTGATGGAGACAGGGTCAATCGAATGGTTAGGGTCTGGAACGCACTGTCTGAGAGTGTT
This sequence comes from Isurus oxyrinchus, assembly GCA_026770705.1. Classification (NCBI taxonomy): domain Eukaryota; kingdom Metazoa; phylum Chordata; class Chondrichthyes; order Lamniformes; family Lamnidae; genus Isurus; species Isurus oxyrinchus. Next base: position 198,425 of record JANJGN010000779.1, read on the forward strand.
GGGGAGACTGGGTCAATTGAGTGGTTAATGTCTGGAATGCACTGTCTGAGATTGTGTTGGAGACTGTGTCAATCAAGTGGTTAGGATCTGGAATGTACTGTCTGAAATTGTGGGGGAGACAGGGTCACTCCAGTGGTTAGGATCTTGAATACACTGTCTGAGAGTGTGGGGGAGACAGGGTCACTCCAGTTGTTAGGATCTGGAATGCACTGTCTGCGAGTGTGGGGGAGACAGGGTAAATAGAGGGGTTAGGATCTGGAATGTACTGTCTGAGAGTGTAGGGGAGACAGGGTCAATCGAGTCGTTAGGATCTGGTACGCACTGTCTGAGAGTGTGGGGGAGACAGGGTCAATCGAGTCGTTAGGATCTGGTACGCATACTCTGAGTGTGGTGGAGACAGGGTCAATCGAATGGATAGAAACTGGAACGCACTTTCTGTGAGTATGGGTGAGACAGAGTCAATCGAGTGGTTAGGATCTGAAATGCACTGTCTGAGATTGTTGGCGAGACAGGGTCAATCGAGTGGTTAGTGTCTGGAATGCACTGTCTGAGAGTGTAGGGGAGACAGGGTCAATCGAGTGGTTAGGATCTGGAATGCACTGTCTGAGAATGTGGGGGAGACAGGATCAATCGAGTGGTTAGGATCTGGAATGCACTGTCTGAGAATGTGGGGGAGACAGGATCAATCGAGTGGTTAGGATCTGGAACGCACTGTCTGAGAGTGTGGGGGAGACAGTGTCAATCGAGTGGTTAGGATCTGGAATGCACTGCCTGAGAGTGTGGAGGAGACAGGGTCAATCGAGTGGTTAGGGTCTGGAATGCACTGTCTGAGATTGTTGGGGAGACAGGGTCAATCGAGTGGTTAGGGTCTGGAATGTACAGTTTGACAGTGTGGGGGAGACAGGGTCAATTGAGTGGTTAATGTCTGGAATGCGCTGTCTGAGATTGTGTTGGAGACTGGGTCAATCGTTTGGTTAGGATCTGGAATGCACTGTCTGAGAGTGTGGGGGTGACAGGGTCAATCGAGTGGTTAGTGTCTAGAATGCACTGTCTGAGAGTGTAGGGGAGACAGGGTAAATCGAGTGGTTAGGATCTGGAATGCGCTGTCTGAGAGTGTGGGGGTGACAGGGACAATCGAGTGGTTAGGATCTGGAATGCACTGCCTGAGAGTGTGTAGGAGACAGGGTCAATCGAGTGGTTAGGGTCTGGATTGCACTGTCTGAGAGTGTGGTGGAGACAGGGTCAATTGAATTGATAGAAACTGGAACGCACTTTCTGTGAGTGTGGGTAAGACAGAGTCAATCGAGTGGTTAGGATCTGAAATGCACTGTCTGAGATTGTTGGGGAGACAGGGTCAATCGAGTGGTTAGGGTCTGGAATGTACAGTGTGACAGTGTGGGGGAGACAGGGTCAATTGAGTGGTTAATGTCTGGAATGCGCTGTCTGAGATTGTGTTGGAGACTGGGTCAATCGTTTGGTTAGGATCTGGAATGCACTGTCTGAGAGTGTGGGGGAGACAGGGTCAATTGAGTGGTTAATGTCTGGAATGCGCTGTCTGAGATTGTGTTGGTGACTGGGTCAATCATTTGGTTAGGATCTGGAATGCACTGTCTGAGAGTGTGGGGGTGACAGGGCCAATTTAGTGGTTAGGATCTGGAATGCGCTGTCTGAGAGTGTGGGGGTGACAGGGTCAATCGAGTGGTTAGTGTCTGGAATGCACTGTCTGAGAGTGTAGGGGAGACAGGGTCAATCGAGTGGTTAGGATCTGGAATGCACTGTCTTAGAATGTGGGGGAGACAGGATCAATCGAGTGGTTAGGATCTGGAATGCACTGTCTGAGAATGTGGGGGAGACAGGATCAATCGAGTGGTTAGGATCTGGAACGCACTGTCTGAGAGTGTGGGGGAGACAGTGTCAATCGAGTGGTTAGGATCTGGAATGCACTGCCTGAGAGTGTGGAGGAGACAGGGTCAATCGAGTGGTTAGGGTCTGGAATGCACTGTCTGAGATTGTTGGGGAGACAGGGTCAATCGAGTGGTTAGGGTCTGGAATGTACAGTTTGACAGTGTGGGGGAGACAGGGTCAATTGAGTTGTTAATGTCTGGAATGCGCTGTCTGAGATTGTGTTGGAGACTGGGTCAATCGTTTGGTTAGGATCTGGAATGCACTGCCTGAGAGTGTGGGGGAGACAGGGTCAATCGAGTGGTTAGGATCTGGAATGCACTGTCTGAGAGTGTGGGGGTGACAGGGTCAATCGAGTGGTTAGTGTCTAGAATGCACTGTCTGAGAGTGTAGGGGAGACAGGGTAAATCGAGTGGTTAGGATCTGGAATGCGCTGTCTGAGACTGTGGGGGTGACAGGGTCAATCGAGTGGTGAGTGTCTGGAATGCACTGTCTGAGAGTGTAGGGGAGAAAGGGTCAATCGAGTGGTTAGGATCTGGAATGCGCTGTCTGAGAATGTGGGGGAGACAGGATCAATCGAGTGGTTAGGATCTGGAACGCACTGTCTGAGAGTGTGGGGGAGACAGTGTCAATCGAGTGGTTAGGATCTGGAATGCACTGTCTGAGAATGTGGGGGAGACAGGGTCAATCGAGTGGTTAGGGTCTGGAATGTACAGTGTGACAGTGTGGGGGAGACAGGGTCAATTGAGTGGTTAATGTCTGGAATGCGCTGTCTGAGATTGTGTTGGAGACTGGGTCAATCGTTTGGTTAGGATCTGGAATGCACTGTCTGAGAGTGTGGGGGAGACAGGGTCAATTGAGTGGTTAATGTCTGGAATGCGCTGTCTGAGATTGTGTTGGTGACTGGGTCAATCATTTGGTTAGGATCTGGAATGCACTGTCTGAGAGTGTGGGGGTGACAGGGCCAATTTAGTGGTTAGGATCTGGAATGCGCTGTCTGAGAGTGTGGGGGTGACAGGGTCAATCGAGTGGTTAGTGTCTGGAATGCACTGTCTGAGAGTGTAGGGGAGACAGGGTCAATCGAGTGGTTAGGATCTGGAATGCACTGTCTGAGAATGTGGGGGAGACAGGATCAATCGAGTGGTTAGGATCTGGAATGCACTGTCTGAGAATGTGGGGGAGACAGGATCAATCGAGTGGTTAGGATCTGGAACGCACTGTCTGAGAGTGTGGGGGAGACAGTGTCAATCGAGTGGTTAGGATCTGGAATGCACTGCCTGAGAGTGTGGAGGAGACAGGGTCAATCGAGTGGTTAGGGTCTGGAATGCACTGTCTGAGATTGTTGGGGAGACAGGGTCAATCGAGTGGTTAGGGTCTGGAATGTACAGTTTGACAGTGTGGGGGAGACAGGGTCAATTGAGTGGTTAATGTCTGGAATGCGCTGTCTGAGATTGTGTTGGAGACTGGGTCAATCGTTTGGTTAGGATCTGGAATGCACTGCCTGAGAGTGTGGGGGAGACAGGGTCAATCGAGTGGTTAGGATCTGGAATGCACTGTCTGAGAGTGTGGGGGTGACAGGGTCAATCGAGTGGTTAGTGTCTAGAAAGCACTGTCTGAGAGTGTAGGGGAGACAGGGTAAATCGAGTGGTTAGGATCTGGAATGCGCTGTCTGAGACTGTGGGGGTGACAGGGTCAATCGAGTGGTGAGTGTCTGGAATGCACTGTCTGAGAGTGTAGGGGAGAAAGGGTCAATCGAGTGGTTAGGATCTGGAATGCACTGTCTGAGAATGTGGGGGAGACAGGATCAATCGAGTGGTTAGGATCTGGAACGCACTGTCTGAGAGTGTGGGGGAGACAGTGTCAATCGAGTGGTTAGGATCTGGAATGCACTGTCTGAGAATGTGGGGGAGACAGGATCAATTGAGTGGTTAGGATCTGGAACGCACTGTCTGAGAGTGTGGGGGAGACAATGTCAATCGAGTGGTTAGGATCTGGAATGCACTGCCTGAGAGTGTGGAGGAGACAGGGTCAATCAAATGGTTAGGGTCTGGAATGCACTGTCTGAGAGTGTGGTAGAGACAGGGTCAATCGATTGGTTACGATCTGGAATGCACTGTCTGAGAGTGTGGGGGAGACAGGGTCAATTGAGTGGTTAGGGTGCGGAATATATTGTCGGAGAGTGTGGGGGTGACAGGGTCAATCGAGTGGTTAGTGTCTGGAATGCACTGTCTGAGAGTGTAGGGGAGACAGGGTCAATCGAGTGGTTAGGATCTGGAATGCACTGTCTGAGAATGTGGGGGAGACAGGATCAATCGAGGGGTTAGGGTCTGGAATGCACTGTCTGAGAGTGTGGGGGAGACAGGGTCAATCGAGTGGTTAGGATCTGGAATGCACTGTCTGAGAATGTGGGGGAGACAGGATCAATCGAGTGGTTAGGATCTGGAATGCACTGCCTGAGATTGTGGAGGAGACAGGGTCAATCGAGTGGTTAGGGTCTGGAATGCACTGTCTGAGAGTTTGGTGGAGACAGGGTCAATCAAGTGGTTAGGATCTGGAATGCACTGTCTGAGAGTGTGGGGGAGAAAGGGTCAATTGAGTGGTTAGGGTCCGGAATATATTGTCGGAGAGTGTGGGGGAGACAGGTTTAATCGAGTGGTTTGGGTCCGGAATGTACTTTCTGAGAGTGTGGGTGGCGACAGGGTCAATCGAATGGATAGAAACTGGAACGCACTATCTGTGAGTGTGGGTGAGACAGAGTCAATCGAGTGGTTTGGATCTGAAATGCACTGTCTGAGATTGTTGGGGAGACAGGGTCAATCGAGTGGTTAGGGTCTGGAATGTACAGTGTGACAGTGTGGGGGAGACAGGTTCAATCTAATGATTAGGATCTGGAATGCGCTGTCTGAGATTGTAGGGGAGACAGGGTCAATCGAGTGGTTAGAATCTGGAATACACTGTCTGAGAGTGCGGGGGAGACAGGGTCAATCGAGTGTTAGGATTTGGAATGCACTGCCTGCGAGTATGGTGGAGACAGGCTCAATCGAGTTGTTTGGGTCTGGAATGCACTGTCTGAGATTTTGGGGGAGACAGGGTCAATCGAGATGTTACAATCTGGAATGCACTGTCTGAGAGTGTGGGGGAGACAGGGTCAATCGAGTGGTTAGGATCTGGAATGCACTGTCTGAGAGTGTGATGGAGACAGGGTCAATCGAATGGTTAGGGTCTGGAACGCACTGTCTGAGAGTGTTGGGGAGACTGGGTCAATCGAGTGGTTAGGATCTGGAATGCACTGTCTGAGAGTGTAGGGGAGACTGGGTCAATTGAGTGGTTAATGTCTGGAATGCACTGTCTGAGATTGTGTTGGAGACTGTGTCAATCAAGTGGTTAGGATCTGGAATGTACTGTCTGAAATTGTGGGGGAGACAGGGTCACTCCAGTGGTTAGGATCTTGAATACACTGTCTGAGAGTGTGGGGGAGACAGGGTCACTCCAGTTGTTACGATCTGGAATGCACTGTCTGCGAGTGTGGGGGAGACAGGGTAAATAGAGGGGTTAGGATCTGGAATGTACTGTCTGAGAGTGTAGGGGAGACAGGGTCAATCGAGTCGTTAGGATCTGGTACGCACACTCTGAGTGTGGTGGAGACAGGGTCAATCGAATGGATAGAAACTGGAACGCACTTTCTGTGAGTATGGGTGAGACAGAGTCAATCGAGTGGTTAGGATCTGAAATGCACTGTCTGAGATTGTTGGCGAGACAGGGTCAATCGAGTGGTTAGGGTCTGGAACGCACTGTCTGAGAGTGTGGGGGAGACAGGGTCAATCGAGTGGTTAGGATCTGGAATGCACTGTCTGAGAGTGTTGGGGAGACAGGGTCAATCGAGTGGTTAGGATCTGGAATGCACTGTCTGAGAGTGTGGGGGAGACAGGGTCAATCGAGTGGTTAGGATTAGGAATGCGCTGTTTGAGAGTGTGGGGGAGACAGGGTCAATCGAGTGGTTAGGATCTGGAATGCACTGTCTGAGAGTGTGGGGGAGACAGGGTCAATTGAGTGGTTAATGTCTGGAATGCGCTGTCTGAGATTGTGTTGGAGACTGGGTCAATCGAGTGGTTAGGATTTGGAATGCACTGTCTGAGAGTGTGGTGGAGACAGGGTCAATCGAGTGGTTAGGATCTGGAATGCACTGTCTGAGAGTGTGGGGGAGACAGGGTCAATTGAGTGGTTCGGGTCCGGAATATATTGTCGGAGAGTGTGGGGGTGACAGGGTCGATCGAGTGGTTAGTGTTTGGAATGCACTGTCTGAGAGTGTAGGGGAGACAGGGTGAATTGAGTGGTTAGGATCTGGAATGCACTGTCTGAGAATGTGGGGGAGACAGGATCAATCGAGTGGTTAGGATCTGGAATGCACTGTCTGAGATTGTAGGGGAGACAGTGTCAATCGAGTGGTTAGGATCTGGAATGCACTGCCTGAGAGTGTGGAGGAGACAGGGTCAATCGAGTGGTTAGGGTCTGGAATGCACTGTCTGAGAGTGTGGTGGAGGCAGGGTCAATCGAGTGGTTAGGATCTGGAATGCACTGTCTGAGAGTGTGGTGGAGACAGGGTCAATTGAGTGGTTAGGGTCCGGAATATATTGTCGGACAGTGTGGGGGAGACAGGTTCAATCGAGTGGTTTGGGTCCGGAATGTACTGTCTGAGAGTGTGGGTGAGACAGAGTCAATCGAGTGGTTAGGATTTGGAATGTACTGTCTGAGAGTGTGGGGGAGACAGGGTCAATCGAGTCGTTAGGGTCTGGTACGCACTGTCTGAGAGTGTGGGGGAGACAGGGTCAATTGAGTGGTTTGGATCTGGAACGCACTGTCTGAGAGTTTGGGGGAGACAGTGTCAATCGAGTGGTTAGGATCTGGAATGCACTGCCTGAGAGTGTGGAGGAGACAGGGTCAATCGAGTGGTTAGGGTCTGGATTGCACTGTCTGAGAGTGTGGTGGAGACAGGGTCAATCGAATTGATAGAAACTGGAACGGACTTTCTGTGAGTGTGGGTGAGACAGAGTCAATCGAGTGGTTAGGATCTGAAATGCACTGTCTGAGATTGTTGGGGAGACAGGGTCAATCGAGTGGTTAGGGTATGGAATGTACAGTGTGACAGTGTGGGGGAGACATGGTCAATTGAGTGGTTAATGTCTGGAATGCGCTGTCTGAGATTGTGTTGGAGACTGGGTCAATCGTTTGGTTAGGATCTGGAATGCACTGTCTGAGAGTGTGGGGGTGACAGGGTCAATCGAGTGGTTAGTGTCTAGAATGCACTGTCTGAGAGTGTAGGGGTGACAGGGTAAATCGAGTGTTTAGGAGCTGGAATGCGCTGTCTGAGAGTGTGGGGGTGACAGGGTCAATCGAGTGGTTAGTGTCTGGAATGCACTGTCTGAGAGTGTAGGGGAGACAGGGTCAATCGAGTGGTTAGGATCTGGAATGTACTTTCTGAGAGTGTGGGGGAGACAGGATCAATCGAGTGGTTCGGATCTGGAATGCGCTGTCTGAGAATGTGGGGGAGACAGGATCAATCGAGTGGTTAGGATCTGGAACGCACTGTCTGAGAGTGTGGGGGAGACAGTGTCAATCGAGTGGTTAGGATCTGGAATGCACTGTCTGAGAATGTGGGGGAGACAGGATCAATCGAGTGGTTAGGATCTGGAACGCACTGTCTGAGAGTGTGGGGGAGACAGTGTCAATCGAGTGGTTAGGATCTGGAATGCACTGCCTGAGAGTGTGGAGGAGACAGGGTCAATCGAATGGTTAGGGTCTGGAATGCACTGTCTGAGAGTGTGGTGGAGACAGGGTCAATCGAGTGGTTAGGATCTGGAATGCACTGTCTGAGAGTGTGGGGGAGACAGGGTCAATAGAGTGGTTAGGGTCCGGAATATATTGTCGGAGAGTGTGGGGGAGACAGGGTCAATCGAGTAGTTTGGATCTGGAATGCGCTGTCTGAGAGTGTGGGGGTGACAGGGTCAATCGAGTGGTTAGTGTCTGGAATGCACTGTCTGAGAATGTGGGGGAGACAGGATCAATCGAGTGGTTAGGATCTGGAATGCACTGTCTGAGAATGTGGGGGAGACAGGATCAATCGAGTGGTTAGGATCTGGAACGCACTGTCTGTGAGTGTGGGGGAGACAGGGTCAATCGAGTGGTTAGGGTTTGGAATGCACTGTCTGAGAGTGTGGGGGAGACAGGGTCAATCGAGTGGTTAGGATCTGGAATGCACTGTCTGAGAGTGTGGGGGAGACAGGTTCAATCGAGTGGTTTGGGTCCGGAATGTACTTTCTGAGAGTGTGGGTGAGACAGAGTCAATCGAGTGGTTAGGATTTGGAATGTACTGTCTGAGAGTGTGGGGGAGACAGGGTCAATCGAGTGGTTAGGATCTGGAATGCACTGTCTGAGAGTGTGGGGGAGACAGGGTCAATCGAGTGGTTCGGATCTGGTACGCACTGTCTGAGAGTGTGGGGGAGACAGGGTCAATCGAGTCGTCAGGATCTGGTACGCACACTCTGACTGTGGTGGCGACAGGGTCAATCTAATGGATAGAAACTGGAACGCACTATCTGTGAGTGTGGGTGAGACAGAGTCAATCGAGTGGTTAGGATCTGAAATGCACTGTCTGAGATTGTTGGGGAGACAGGGTCAATCGAGTGGTTAGGATCTGGAATGTACAGTGTGACAGTGTGGGGGAGACAGGTTCAATCTAATGATTAGGATCTGGAATGCGCTGTCTGAGATTGTAGGGGAGACAGGGTCAATCGAGTGGTTAGAATCTGGAATGCACTGTCTGAGAGTGTGGGGGAGACAGGGTCAATCGAGTGTTAGGATTTGGAATGCACTGCCTGTGAGTATGGTGGAGACTGGCTCAATCGAGTGGTTAGGGTCTGGAATGCACTGTCTGAGATTGTGGGGGAGACAGGGTCAATCGAGATGTTACGATCTGGAATGCACTGTCTGAGAGTGTGGGGGAGACAGGGTCAATCGAGTGGTTAGGATCTGGAATGCACTGTCTGAGAGTGTGATGGAGACAGGGTCAATCGAATGGTTAGGGTCTGGAATGCACTGTCTGAGAGTGTGGGGGAGACTGGGTCAATCGAGTGGTTAGGATCTGGAATGCACTGTCTGAGAGTGTAGGGGAGACTGGGTCAATCGAGTGGTTAGGATCAGGAACGCACTGTCTGAGAGTGTGGGTTAGACAGGGTCAATTGAGTTTTTAGGATCTGGAATGCACTGTGTGAGAGGGTGGGGGAGACAGGGTCAATCGAGTGGTTATGATCTGGAATGCACTTTCTGAGTGTGTGGGGGAGACAGGGTCAATTGAGTGGTTAATGTCTGGAAAGCATTGTCTGAGAGTGTGGGGGAGACAGGGTCAATTGAGTGGTTAATGTCTGGAATGCACTGTCTGAGATTGTTTTGGAGACTGGGTCAATCAAGTGGTTAGGATCTGGAATGTACTGTCTGAGATTGTGGGGGAGACAGGGTCACTCCAGTGGTTAGGATCTTGAATACACTGTCTGAGAGTGTGGGGGAGACAGGGTCACTCCAGATGTTAGGATCTGGAATGCACTGTCTGAGATTGTGGGGGAGACAGGGTAAATAGAGGGGTTAGGATCTGGAATGTACTGTCTGAGAGTGTAGGGGAGACAGGGTCAATCGAGTCGTTAGGATCTGGTACGCACACTCTGAGTGTGGTGGAGACAGGGTCAATCGAATGGATAGAAACTGGAACGCACTTTCTGTGAGTGTGGGTGAGACAGAGTCAATCGAGTGGTTAGGATCTGAAATGCACTGTCTGACATTGTTGGGGAGACAGGGTCAATCGAGTGGTTAGGGTCTGGAACGCACTGTCTGAGAGTGTAGGGGAGACAGGGTCAATTGAGTGGTTAATGTCTGGAACGCACTGTCTGAGAGTGTGGGGGAGACAGGGTCAGTCGAGTGGTTAGGATCTGGAATGCACTGTCTGAGAGTGTTGGGGAGACAGGGTCAATCGAGTGGTTAGGATCTGGAATGCACTGTCTGAGAGTGTGGGGGAGACAGGGTCAATCAAGTGGTTAGGATTAGGAATGCGCTGTTTGAGAGTGTGGGGGAGACAGGGTCAATCGAGTGTTAGGATTTGGAATGCACTGCCTGTGAGTATGGTGGAGACAGGCTCAATCGAGTTGTTTGGGTCTGGAATGCACTGTCTGAGATTTTGGGGGAGACAGGGTCAATCGAGATGTTACAATCTGGAATGCACTGTCTGAGAGTGTGGGGGAGACAGGGTCAATCGAGTGGTTAGGATCTGGAATGCACTGTCTGAGAGTGTGATGGAGACAGGGTCAATCGAATGGTTAGGGTCTGGAACGCACTGTCTGAGAGTGTTGGGGAGACTGGGTCAATCGAGTGGTTAGGATCTGGAATGCACTGTCTGAGAGTGTAGGGGAGACTGGGTCAATTGAGTGGTTAATGTCTGGAATGCACTGTCTGAGATTGTGTTGGAGACTGTGTCAATCAAGTGGTTAGGATCTGGAATGTACTGTCTGAAATTGTGGGGGAGACAGGGTCACTCCAGTGGTTAGGATCTTGAATACACTGTCTGAGAGTGTGGGGGAGACAGGGTCACTCCAGTTGTTAGGATCTGGAATGCACTGTCTGCGAGTGTGGGGGAGACAGGGTAAATAGAGGGGTTAGGATCTGGAATGTACTGTCTGAGAGTGTAGGGGAGACAGGGTCAATCGAGTCGTTAGGATCTGGTACGCACACTCTGAGTGTGGTGGAGACAGGGTCAATCGAATGGATAGAAACTGGAACGCACTTTCTGTGAGTATGGGTGAGACAGAGTCAATCGAGTGGTTAGGATCTGAAATGCACTGTCTGAGATTGTTGGCGAGACAGGGTCAATCGAGTGGTTAGGGTCTGGAACGCACTGTCTGTGAGTGTGGGGGAGACAGGGTCAATCGAGTGGTTAGGATCTGGAATGCACTGTCTGAGAGTGTTGGGGAGACAGGGTCAATCGAGTGGTTAGGATCCTAAATGCACTGTCTGAGAGTGTGGGGGAGACAGGGTCAATCGAGTGGTTAGGATTAGGAATGCGCTGTTTGAGAGTGTGGGGGAGACAGGGTCAATCGAGTGGTTAGGATCTGGAATGCACTGTCTGAGAGTGTGGGGGAGACAGGGTCAATTGAGTGGTTAATGTCTGGAATGCGCTGTCTGAGATTGTGTTGGAGACTGGGTCAATCGAGTGGTTAGGATTTGGAATGCACTGTCTGAGAGTGTGGTGGAGACAGGGTCAATCGAGTGGTTAGGATCTGGAATGCACTGTCTGAGAGTGTGGGGGAGACAGGGTCAATTGAGTGGTTCGGGTCCGGAATATATTGTCGGAGAGTGTGGGGGTGACAGGGTCGATCGAGTGGTTAGTGTTTGGAATGCACTGTCTGAGAGTGTAGGGGAGACAGGGTGAATTGAGTGGTTAGGATCTGGAATGCACTGTCTGAGAATGTGGGGGAGACAGGATCAATCGAGTGGTTAGGATCTGGAATGCACTGTCTGAGATTGTAGGGGAGACAGTGTCAATCGAGTGGTTAGGATCTGGAATGCACTGCCTGAGAGTGTGGAGGAGACAGGGTCAATCGAGTGGTTAGGGTCTGGAATGCACTGTCTGAGAGTGTGGTGGAGGCAGGGTCAATCGAGTGGTTAGGATCTGGAATGCACTGTCTGAGAGTGTGGTGGAGACAGGGTCAATTGAGTGGTTAGGGTCCGGAATATATTGTCGGACAGTGTGGGGGAGACAGGTTCAATCGAGTGGTTTGGGTCCGGAATGTACTGTCTGAGAGTGTGGGTGAGACAGAGTCAATCGAGTGGTTAGGATTTGGAATGTACTGTCTGAGAGTGTGGGGGAGACAGGGTCAATCGAGTCGTTAGGGTCTGGTACGCACTGTCTGAGAGTGTGGGGGAGACAGGGTCAATTGAGTGGTTTGGATCTGGAACGCACTGTCTGAGAGTTTGGGGGAGACAGTGTCAATCGAGTGGTTAGGATCTGGAATGCACTGCCTGAGAGTGTGGAGGAGACAGGGTCAATCGAGTGGTTAGGGTCTGGATTGCACTGTCTGAGAGTGTGGTGGAGACAGGGTCAATCGAATTGATAGAAACTGGAACGGACTTTCTGTGAGTGTGGGTGAGACAGAGTCAATCGAGTGGTTAGGATCTGAAATGCACTGTCTGAGATTGTTGGGGAGACAGGGTCAATCGAGTGGTTAGGGTATGGAATGTACAGTGTGACAGTGTGGGGGAGACATGGTCAATTGAGTGGTTAATGTCTGGAATGCGCTGTCTGAGATTGTGTTGGAGACTGGGTCAATCGTTTGGTTAGGATCTGGAATGCACTGTCTGAGAGTGTGGGGGTGACAGGGTCAATCGAGTGGTTAGTGTCTAGAATGCACTGTCTGAGAGTGTAGGGGTGACAGGGTAAATCGAGTGTTTAGGAGCTGGAATGCGCTGTCTGAGAGTGTGGGGTTGACAGGGTCAATCGAGTGGTTAGTGTCTGGAATGCACTGTCTGAGAGTGTAGGGGAGACAGGGTCAATCGAGTGGTTAGGATCTGGAATGCACTGTCTGAGAATGTGGGGGAGACAGGATCAATCGAGTGGTTCGGATCTGGAATGCGCTGTCTGAGAATGTGGGGGAGACAGGATCAATCGAGTGGTTAGGATCTGGAACGCACTGTCTGAGAGTGTGGGGGAGACAGTGTCAATCGAGTGGTTAGGATCTGGAATGCACTGTCTGAGAATGTGGGGGAGACAGGATCAATCGAGTGGTTAGGATCTGGAACGCACTGTCTGAGAGTGTGGGGGAGACAGTGTCAATCGAGTGGTTAGGATCTGGAATGCACTGCCTGAGAGTGTGGAGGAGACAGGGTCAATCGAATGGTTAGGGTCTGGAATGCACTGTCTGAGAGTGTGGGGGAGACAGGTTCAATCGAGTGGTTTGGGTCCGGAATGTACTTTCTGAGAGTGTGGGTGAGACAGAGTCAATCGAGTGGTTAGGATTTGGAATGTACTGTCTGAGAGTGTGGGGGAGACAGGGTCAATCGAGTGGTTAGGATCTGGAATGCACTGTCTGAGAGTGTGGGGGAGACAGGGTCAATCGAGTGGTTCGGATCTGGTACGCACTGTCTGAGAGTGTGGGGGAGACAGGGTCAATCGAGTCGTCAGGATCTGGTACGCACACTCTGACTGTGGTGGCGACAGGGTCAATCTAATGGATAGAAACTGGAACGCACTATCTGTGAGTGTGGGTGAGACAGAGTCAATCGAGTGGTTAGGATCTGAAATGCACTGTCTGAGATTGTTGGGGAGACAGGGTCAATCGAGTGGTTAGGATCTGGAATGTACAGTGTGACAGTGTGGGGGAGACAGGTTCAATCTAATGATTAGGATCTGGAATGCGCTGTCTGAGATTGTAGGGGAGACAGGGTCAATCGAGTGGTTAGAATCTGGAATGCACTGTCTGAGAGTGTGGGGGAGACAGGGTCAATCGAGTGTTAGGATTTGGAATGCACTGCCTGTGAGTATGGTGGAGACTGGCTCAATCGAGTGGTTAGGGTCTGGAATGCACTGTCTGAGATTGTGGGGGAGACAGGGTCAATCGAGATGTTACGATCTGGAATGCACTGTCTGAGAGTGTGGGGGAGACAGGGTCAATCGAGTGGTTAGGATCTGGAATGCACTGTCTGAGAGTGTGATGGAGACAGGGTCAATCGAATGGTTAGGGTCTGGAATGCACTGTCTGAGAGTGTGGGGGAGACTGGGTCAATCGAGTGGTTAGGATCTGGAATGCACTGTCTGAGAGTGTAGGGGAGACTGGGTCAATCGAGTGGTTAGGATCAGGAACGCACTGTCTGAGAGTGTGGGTTAGACAGGGTCAATTGAGTTTTTAGGATCTGGAATGCACTGTGTGAGAGGGTGGGGGAGACAGGGTCAATCGAGTGGTTATGATCTGGAATGCACTTTCTGAGTGTGTGGGGGAGACAGGGTCAACTGAGTGGTTAATGTCTGGAAAGCATTGTCTGAGAGTGTGGGGGAGACAGGGTCAATTGAGTGGTTAATGTCTGGAATGCACTGTCTGAGATTGTTTTGGAGACTGGGTCAATCAAGTGGTTAGGATCTGGAATGTACTGTCTGAGATTGTGGGGGAGACAGGGTCACTCCAGTGGTTAGGATCTTGAATACACTGTCTGAGAGTGTGGGGGAGACAGGGTCACTCCAGATGTTAGGATCTGGAATGCACTGTCTGAGATTGTGGGGGAGACAGGGTAAATAGAGGGGTTAGGATCTGGAATGTACTGTCTGAGAGTGTAGGGGAGACAGGGTCAATCGAGTCGTTAGGATCTGGTACGCACACTCTGAGTGTGGTGGAGACAGGGTCAATCGAATGGATAGAAACTGGAACGCACTTTCTGTGAGTGTGGGTGAGACAGAGTCAATCGAGTGGTTAGGATCTGAAATGCACTGTCTGACATTGTTGGGGAGACAGGGTCAATCGAGTGGTTAGGGTCTGGAACGCACTGTCTGAGAGTGTAGGGGAGACAGGGTCAATTGAGTGGTTAATGTCTGGAACGCACTGTCTGAGAGTGTGGGGGAGACAGGGTCAGTCGAGTGGTTAGGATCTGGAATGCACTGTCTGAGAGTGTTGGGGAGACAGGGTCAATCGAGTGGTTAGGATCTGGAATGCACTGTCTGAGAGTGTGGGGGAGACAGGGTCAATCGAGTGGTTAGGATTAGGAATGCGCTGTTTGAGAGTGTGGGGGAGACAGGGTCAATCGAGTGGTTAGGATTTGGAATGCACTGCCTGCGAGTATGGTGGAGACAGGCTCAATCGAGTTGTTTGGGTCTGGAATGCACTGTCTGAGATTTTGGGGGAGACAGGGTCAATCGAGATGTTACAATCTGGAATGCACTGTCTGAGAGTGTGGGGGAGACAGGGTCAATCGAGTGGTTAGGATCTGGAATGCACTGTCTGAGAGTGTGATGGAGACAGGGTCAATCGAATGGTTAGGGTCTGGAACGCACTGTCTGAGAGTGTTGGGGAGACTGGGTCAATCGAGTGGTTAGGATCTGGAATGCACTGTCTGAGAGTGTAGGGGAGACTGGGTCAATTGAGTGGTTAATGTCTGGAATGCACTGTCTGAGATTGTGTTGGAGACTGTGTCAATCAAGTGGGTAGGATCTGGAATGTACTGTCTGAAATTGTGGGGGAGACAGGGTCACTCCAGTGGTTAGGATCTTGAATACACTGTCTGAGAGTGTGGGGGAGACAGGGTCACTCCAGTTGTTAGGATCTGGAATGCACTGTCTGCGAGTGTGGGGGAGACAGGGTAAATAGAGGGGTTAGGATCTGGAATGTACTGTCTGAGAGTGTAGGGGAGACAGGGTCAATCGAGTCGTTAGGATCTGGTACGCACACTCTGAGTGTGGTGGAGACAGGGTCAATCGAATGGATAGAAACTGGAACGCACTTTCTGTGAGTATGGGTGAGACAGAGTCAATCGAGTGGTTAGGATCTGAAATGCACTGTCTGAGATTGTTGGCGAGACAGGGTCAATCGAGTGGTTAGGGTCTGGAACGCACTGTCTGAGAGTGTGGGGGAGACAGGGTCAATCGAGTGGTTAGGATCTGGAATGCACTGTCTGAGAGTGTTGGGGAGACAGGGTCAATCGAGTGGTTAGGATCTGGAATGCACTGTCTGAGAGTGTGGGGGAGACAGGGTCAATCGAGTGGTTAGGATTAGGAATGCGCTGTTTGAGAGTGTGGGGGAGACAGGGTCAATCGAGTGGTTAGGATCTGGAATGCACTGTCTGAGAGTGTGGGGGAGACAGGGTCAATTGAGTGGTTAATGTCTGGAATGCGCTGTCTGAGATTGTGTTGGAGACTGGGTCAATCGAGTGGTTAGGATTTGGAATGCACTGTCTGAGAGTGTGGTGGAGACAGGGTCAATCGAGTGGTTAGGATCTGGAATGCACTGTCTGAGAGTGTGGGGGAGACAGGGTCAATTGAGTGGTTCGGGTCCGGAATATATTGTCGGAGAGTGTGGGGGTGACAGGGTCGATCGAGTGGTTAGTGTTTGGAATGCACTGCCTGAGAGTGTGGAGGAGACAGGGTCAATCGAGTGGTTAGGGTCTGGAATGCACTGTCTGAGAGTGTGGTGGAGGCAGGGTCAATCGAGTGGTTAGGATCTGGAATGCACTGTCTGAGAGTGTGGTGGAGACAGGGTCAATTGAGTGGTTAGGGTCCGGAATATATTGTCGGACAGTGTGGGGGAGACAGGTTCAATCGAGTGGTTTGGGTCCGGAATGTACTGTCTGAGAGTGTGGGTGAGACAGAGTCAATCGAGTGGTTAGGATTTGGAATGTACTGTCTGAGAGTGTGGGGGAGACAGGGTCAATCGAGTCGTTAGGGTCTGGTACGCACTGTCTGAGAGTGTGGGGGAGACAGGGTCAATTGAGTGGTTTGGATCTGGAACGCACTGTCTGAGAGTTTGGGGGAGACAGTGTCAATCGAGTGGTTAGGATCTGGAATGCACTGCCTGAGAGTGTGGAGGAGACAGGGTCAATCGAGTGGTTAGGGTCTGGATTGCACTGTCTGAGAGTGTGGTGGAGACAGGGTCAATCGAATTGATAGAAACTGGAACGGACTTTCTGTGAGTGTGGGTGAGACAGAGTCAATCGAGTGGTTAGGATCTGAAATGCACTGTCTGAGATTGTTGGGGAGACAGGGTCAATCGAGTGGTTAGGGTATGGAATGTACAGTGTGACAGTGTGGGGGAGACATGGTCAATTGAGTGGTTAATGTCTGGAATGCGCTGTCTGAGATTGTGTTGGAGACTGGGTCAATCGTTTGGTTAGGATCTGGAATGCACTGTCTGAGAGTGTGGGGGTGACAGGGTCAATCGAGTGGTTAGGATCTGGAATGCACTGTCTGAGAATGTGGGGGAGACAGGATCAATCGAGTGGTTCGGATCTGGAATGCGCTGTCTGAGAATGTGGGGGAGACAGGATCAATCGAGTGGTTAGGATCTGGAACGCACTGTCTGAGAGTGTGGGGGAGACAGTGTCAATCGAGTGGTTAGGATCTGGAATGCACTGTCTGAGAATGTGGGGGAGACAGGATCAATCGAGTGGTTAGGATCTGGAACGCACTGTCTGAGAGTGTGGGGGAGACAGTGTCAATCGAGTGGTTAGGATCTGGAATGCACTGCCTGAGAGTGTGGAGGAGACAGGGTCAATCGAATGGTTAGGGTCTGGAATGCACTGTCTGAGAGTGTGGTGGAGACAGGGTCAATCGAGTGGTTAGGATCTGGAATGCACTGTCTGAGAGTGTGGGGGAGACAGGGTCAATAGAGTGGTTAGGGTCCGGAATATATTGTCGGAGAGTGTGGGGGAGACAGGGTCAATCGAGTGGTTTGGATCTGGAATGCGCTGTCTGAGAGTGTGGGGGTGACAGGGTCAATCGAGTGGTTAGTGTCTGGAATGCACTGTCTGAGAATGTGGGGGAGACAGGATCAATCGAGTGGTTAGGATCTGGAATGCACTGTCTGAGAATGTGGGGGAGACAGGATCAATCGAGTGGTTAGGATCTGGAACGCACTGTCTGTGAGTGTGGGGGAGACAGGGTCAATCGAGTGGTTAGGGTTTGGAATGCACTGTCTGAGAGTGTGGGGGAGACAGGGTCAATCGAGTGGTTAGGATCTGGAATGCACTGTCTGAGAGTGTGGGGGAGACAGGTTCAATCGAGTGGTTTGGGTCCGGAATGTACTTTCTGAGAGTGTGGGTGAGACAGAGTCAATCGAGTGGTTAGGATTTGGAATGTACTGTCTGAGAGTGTGGGGGAGACAGGGTCAATCGAGTGGTTAGGATCTGGAATGCACTGTCTGAGAGTGTGGGGGAGACAGGGTCAATCGAGTGGTTCGGATCTGGTACGCACTGTCTGAGAGTGTGGGGGAGACAGGGTCAATCGAGTCGTCAGGATCTGGTACGCACACTCTGACTGTGGTGGCGACAGGGTCAATCTAATGGATAGAAACTGGAACGCACTATCTGTGAGTGTGGGTGAGACAGAGTCAATCGAGTGGTTAGGATCTGAAATGCACTGTCTGAGATTGTTGGGGAGACAGGGTCAATCGAGTGGTTAGGATCTGGAATGTACAGTGTGACAGTGTGGGGGAGACAGGTTCAATCTAATGATTAGGATCTGGAATGCGCTGTCTGAGATTGTAGGGGAGACAGGGTCAATCGAGTGGTTAGAATCTGGAATGCACTGTCTGAGAGTGTGGGGGAGACAGGGTCAATCGAGTGTTAGGATTTGGAATGCACTGCCTGTGAGTATGGTGGAGACTGGCTCAATCGAGTGGTTAGGGTCTGGAATGCACTGTCTGAGATTGTGGGGGAGACAGGGTCAATCGAGATGTTACGATCTGGAATGCACTGTCTGAGAGTGTGGGGGAGACAGGGTCAATCGAGTGGTTAGGATCTGGAATGCACTGTCTGAGAGTGTGATGGAGACAGGGTCAATCGAATGGTTAGGGTCTGGAATGCACTGTCTGAGAGTGTGGGGGAGACTGGGTCAATCGAGTGGTTAGGATCTGGAATGCACTGTCTGAGAGTGTAGGGGAGACTGGGTCAATCGAGTGGTTAGGATCAGGAACGCACTGTCTGAGAGTGTGGGTTAGACAGGGTCAATTGAGTTTTTAGGATCTGGAATGCACTGTGTGAGAGGGTGGGGGAGACAGGGTCAATCGAGTGGTTATGATCTGGAATGCACTTTCTGAGTGTGTGGGGGAGACAGGGTCAATTGAGTGGTTAATGTCTGGAAAGCATTGTCTGAGAGTGTGGGGGAGACAGGGTCAATTGAGTGGTTAATGTCTGGAATGCACTGTCTGAGATTGTTTTGGAGACTGGGTCAATCAAGTGGTTAGGATCTGGAATGTACTGTCTGAGATTGTGGGGGAGACAGGGTCACTCCAGTGGTTAGGATCTTGAATACACTGTCTGAGAGTGTGGGGGAGACAGGGTCACTCCAGATGTTAGGATCTGGAATGCACTGTCTGAGATTGTGGGGGAGACAGGGTAAATAGAGGGGTTAGGATCTGGAATGTACTGTCTGAGAGTGTAGGGGAGACAGGGTCAATCGAGTCGTTAGGATCTGGTACGCACACTCTGAGTGTGGTGGAGACAGGGTCAATCGAATGGATAGAAACTGGAACGCACTTTCTGTGAGTGTGGGTGAGACAGAGTCAATCGAGTGGTTAGGATCTGAAATGCACTGTCTGACATTGTTGGGGAGACAGGGTCAATCGAGTGGTTAGGGTCTGGAACGCACTGTCTGAGAGTGTAGGGGAGACAGGGTCAATTGAGTGGTTAATGTCTGGAACGCACTGTCTGAGAGTGTGGGGGAGACAGGGTCAGTCGAGTGGTTAGGATCTGGAATGCACTGTCTGAGAGTGTTGGGGAGACAGGGTCAATCGAGTGGTTAGGATCTGGAATGCACTGTCTGAGAGTGTGGGGGAGACAGGGTCAATCGAGTGGTTAGGATTAGGAATGCGCTGTTTGAGAGTGTGGGGGAGACAGGGTCAATCGAGTGGTTAGGATCTGGAATGCACTGTCTGAGAGTGTGGGGGAGACAGGGTCAATTGAGTGGTTAATTTCTGGAATGCGCTGTCTGAGATTGTGTTGGAGATTGGGTCAATCGAGTGGTTAGGATTTGGAATGCACTGTCTGAGAGTGTGGTGGAGACAGGGTCAATCGAGTGGTTAGGATCTGGAATGCACTGTCTGAGAGTGTGGGGGAGACAGGGTCAATTGAGTGGTTCGGGTCCGGAATATATTGTCGGAGAGTGTGGGGGTGACAGGGTCGATCGAGTGGTTAGTTTTTGGAATGCACTGTCTGAGAGTGTAGGGGAGACAGGGTGAATCGAGTGGTTAGGATCTGGAATGCACTGTCTGAGAATGTGGGGGACACAGGATCAATCGAGTGGTTAGGATCTGGAACGCACTGTCTGAGAGTGTGGGGGAGACAGTGTCAATCGAGTGGTTAGGATCTGGAATGCACTGCCTGAGAGTGTGGAGGAGACAGGGTCAATCGAGTGGTTAGGGTCTGGAATGCACTGTCTGAGAGTGTGGTGGAGGCAGGGTCAATCGAGTGGTTAGGATGAGGAATGCACTGTCTGAGAGTGTGGTGGAGACAGGGTCAATTGAGTGGTTCGGGTCCGGAATATATTGTCGGAAAGTGTGGGGGAGACAGGTTCAATCGAGTGGTTTGGGTCCGGAATGTACTGTCTGAGAGTGTGGGTGAGACAGAGTCAATCGAGTGGTTAGGATTTGGAATGTACTGTCTGAGTGTGTGGGGGAGACGGGGTCAATCGAGTGGTTAGGATCTGGAATACACTGTCTGAGAGTGTGGGGGAGACAGGGTCAATCAAGTGGTTAGGATCTGGTACGCACTGTCTGAGAGTGTGGGGGAGACAGGGTCAATCGAGTCGTTAGGATCTGGTACGCACACTCTGAGTGTGGTGGAGACAGGGTCAATCGAATGGATAGAAACTGGAACGCACTTTCTGTGAGTGTGGGTGAGACAGAGTCAATCGAGTGGTTAGGATCTGAAATGCACTGTCTGAGATTGTTGGGGAGACAGGGTCAGTCGAGTGGTTAGGATCTGGAATGCACTGTCTGAGAGTGTTGGGGAGACAGGGTCAATCGAGTGGTTAGGATCTGGAATGCACTGTCTGAGAGTGTGGGGGAGACGGGGTCAATCGAGTGGTTAGGATTAGGAATGCGCTGTTTGAGAGTGTGGGGGAGACAGGGTCAATCGAGTGGTTAGGATCTGGAATGCACTGTCTGAGAGTGTGGGGGAGACAGGGTCAATTGAGTGGTTAATTTCTGGAATGCGCTGTCTGAGATTGTTTTGGAGACTGGGTCAATCGAGTGGTTAGGATTTGGAATGCACTGTCTGAGAGTGTGGTGGAGACAGGGTCAATCGAGTGGTTAGGATCTGGAATGCACTGTCTGAGAGTGTGGGGGAGACAGGGTCAATTGAGTGGTTCGGGTCCGGAATATATTGTCGGAGAGTGTGGGGGTGACAGGGTCGATCGAGTGGTTAGTTTTTGGAATGCACTGTCTGAGAGTGTAGGGGAGACAGGGTGAATCGAGTGGTTAGGATCTGGAATGCACTGTCTGAGAATGTGGGGGACACAGGATCAATCGAGTGGTTAGGATCTGGAACGCACTGTCTGAGAGTGTGGGGGAGACAGTGTCAATCGAGTGGTTAGGATCTGGAATGCACTGCCTGAGAGTGTGGAGGAGACAGGGTCAATCGAGTGGTTAGGGTCTGGAATGCACTGTCTGAGAGTGTGGTGGAGGCAGGGTCAATCGAGTGGTTAGGATGAGGAATGCACTGTCTGAGAGTGTGGTGGAGACAGGGTCAATTGAGTGGTTCGGGTCCGGAATATATTGTCGGAAAGTGTGGGGGAGACAGGTTCAATCGAGTGGTTTGGGTCCGGAATGTACTGTCTGAGAGTGTGGGTGAGACAGAGTCAATCGAGTGGTTAGGATTTGGAATGTACTGTCTGAGTGTGTGGGGGAGACGGGGTCAATCGAGTGGTTAGGATCTGGAATACACTGTCTGAGAGTGTGGGGGAGACAGGGTCAATCAAGTGGTTAGGATCTGGTACGCACTGTCTGAGAGTGTGGGGGAGACAGGGTCAATCGAGTCGTTAGGATCTGGTACGCACACTCTGAGTGTGGTGGAGACAGGGTCAATCGAATGGATAGAAACTGGAACGCACTTTCTGTGAGTGTGGGTGAGACAGAGTCAATCGAGTGGTTAGGATCTGAAATGCACTGTCTGAGATTGTTGGGGAGACAGGGTCAATCGAGTGGTTAGGGTCTGGAATGTACAGTGTGACAGTGTGGGGGAGACAGGGTCAATTGAGTGGTTAATGTCTGGAATGCGCTGTCTGAGATTGTGTTGGAGACTGGGTCAATCGTTTGTTTAGGATCTGGAATGCACTGTCTGAGAGTGTGGGGGAGACAGGTTCACTCGAGTGGTTTGGATCTGGAATGCGCTGTCTGAGAGTGAGGGGGTGACAGGGTCAATCGAGTGGTTAGTGTCTGGAATGCACTGTCTGAGAGTGTAGGGGAGACAGGGTCAATCGAGTGGTTAGGATCTTGGAATGCACTGTCTGAGAGTGTGGGGGAGACAGTGTCAATCGAGTGGTTAGGATCTGGAATGCACTGCCTGAGAGTGTGGGGGAGACAGGGTCAATCGAGTGGTTAGGATCTGGAATGCACTGTCTGAGAGTGTGGGGGAGACAGGGTCAATTGAGTGGTTAGGATCTGGAACGCACTGTCTGAGACTGTGGGGGAGACAGTGTCAATCAAGTGGTTAGGATCTGGAATGCACTGCCTGAGAGTGTGGAGGAGACAGGGTCAATCGAGTGGTTAGGGTCTGGATTGCACTGTCTGAGAGTGTGGTGGAGACAGAGTCAATCGAATTGATAGAAACTGGAACGGACTTTCTGTGAGTGTGGGTGAGACAGAGTCAATCGAGTGGTTAGGATCTGAAATGCACTGTCTGAGATTGTTGGGGAGACAGGGTCAATCGAGTGGTTAGGGTCTGGAATGTACAGTGTGACAGTGTGGGGGAGACAGGGTCAATTGAGTGGTTAATGTCTGGAATGCGCTGTCTGAGATTGTGTTGGAGACTGGGTCAATCGTTTGGTTAGGATCTGGAATGCACTGTCTGAGAGTGTGGGGGTGACAGGGTCAATCGAGTGGTTAGTGTCTAGAATGCACTGTCTGAGAGTGTAGGGGAGACAGGGTAAATCGAGTGGTTAGGATCTGGAATGCGCTGTCTGAGACTGTGGGGGTGACAGGGTCAATCGAGTGGTTAGTGTCTGGAATGCACTGTCTGAGAGTGTAGGGGAGACAGGGTCAATCGAGTGGTTAGGATCTTGAATGCACTGTCTGAGAATGTGGGGGAGACAGGATCAATCGAGTGGTTCGGATCTGGAATGCGCTGTCTGAGAATGTGGGGGAGACAGGATCAATCGAGTGGTTAGGATCTGGAACGCACTGTCTGAGAGTGTGGGGGAGACAGTGTCAATCGAGTGGTTAGGATCTGGAATGCACTGTCTGAGAATTTGGGGGAGACAGGATCAATCGAGTGGTTAGGATCTGGAACGCACTGTCTGAGAGTGTGGGGGAGACAGTGTCAATCGAGTGGTTAGGATCTGGAATGCACTGCCTGAGAGTGTGGAGGAGACAGGGTCAATCGAATGGTTAGGGTCTGGAATGCACTGTCTGAGAGTGTGGGAGAGACAGGGTCAATCGAATGGTTAGGATCTGGAATGCAGTGTCTGAGAGTGTGGTGGAGACAGGGTCAATCGAGTGGTTAGGATGTGGAATGCACTGTCTGAGAGTGTGGGGGAGACAGGGTCAATTGAGTGGTTAGGGTCCGGAATATATTGTCGGAGAGTGTGGGGGAGACAGGATCAATCGAGTGGTTAGGATCTGGAACGCACTGTCTGAGATTGTGGGGGAGACAGTGCCAATCGAGTGGTTAGGATCTGGAATGCACTGCCTGAGAGTGTGGGGGAGACAGGGTCAATCGAGTGGTTTGGGTCTGGAATGCGCTGTCTGAGAGTGTAGGGGAGACAGGGTCAATCGAGTGGTTAGGATCTGGAATGCACTGTCTGAGAATGTGGGGGAGACAGGATCAATCGAGTGGTTAGGATCTGGAACGCACTGTCTGTGAGTGTGGGGGAGACAGGGTCAATCGAGTGGTTAGGGTTTGGAATGCACTGTCTGAGAGTGTGGGGGAGACAGGGTCAATCGAGTGGTTAGGATCTGGAATGCATTGTCTGAGACTGTGGGGGAGACAGGTTCAATCGAGTGGTTTGGGTCCGGAATGTACTTTCTGAGAGTGTGGGTGAGACAGAGTCAATCGAGTGGTTAGGATTTGGAATGTACTGTCTGAGAGTGTGGGGGAGACAGGGTCAATCGAGTGGTTAGGATCTGGAATGCACTGTCTGAGAGTGTGGGGGAGACAGGGTCAATCGAGTGGTTCGGATCTGGTACGCACTGTCTGAGAGTGTGGGGGAGAAAGGGTCAATCGAGTCGTCAGGATCTGGTACGCACACTCTGACTGTGGTGGCGACAGGGTCAATCGAATGGATTGAAACTGGAACGCACTTTCTGTGAGTGTGGGTGAGACAGAGTCAATCGAGTGGTTAGGATCTGAAATGCACTGTCTGAGATTGTTGGGGAGACAGGGTCAATCGAGTGGTTAGGGTCTGGAATGTACAGTGTGACAGTGTGGGGGAGACAGGGTCAATTGAGTGGTTAATGTCTGGAATGCGCTGTCTGAGATTGTGTTGGAGACTGGGTCAATCGTTTGTTTAGGATCTGGAATGCACTGTCTGAGAGTGTGGGGGAGACAGGTTCACTCGAGTGGTTTGGATCTGGAATGCGCTGTCTGAGAGTGAGGGGGTGACAGGGTCAATCGAGTGGTTAGTGTCTGGAATGCACTGTCTGAGAGTGTAGGGGAGACAGGGTCAATCGAGTGGTTAGGATCTTGGAATGCACTGTCTGAGAGTGTGGGGGAGACAGTGTCAATCGAGTGGTTAGGATCTGGAATGCACTGCCTGAGAGTGTGGGGGAGACAGGGTCAATCGAGTGGTTAGGATCTGGAATGCACTGTCTGAGAGTGTGGGGGAGACAGGGTCAATTGAGTGGTTAGGATCTGGAACGCACTGTCTGAGACTGTGGGGGAGACAGTGTCAATCAAGTGGTTAGGATCTGGAATGCACTGCCTGAGAGTGTGGAGGAGACAGGGTCAATCGAGTGGTTAGGGTCTGGATTGCACTGTCTGAGAGTGTGGTGGAGACAGAGTCAATCGAATTGATAGAAACTGGAACGGACTTTCTGTGAGTGTGGGTGAGACAGAGTCAATCGAGTGGTTAGGATCTGAAATGCACTGTCTGAGATTGTTGGGGAGACAGGGTCAATCGAGTGGTTAGGGTCTGGAATGTACAGTGTGACAGTGTGGGGGAGACAGGGTCAATTGAGTGGTTAATGTCTGGAATGCGCTGTCTGAGATTGTGTTGGAGACTGGGTCAATCGTTTGGTTAGGATCTGGAATGCACTGTCTGAGAGTGTGGGGGTGACAGGGTCAATCGAGTGGTTAGTGTCTAGAATGCACTGTCTGAGAGTGTAGGGGAGACAGGGTAAATCGAGTGGTTAGGATCTGGAATGCGCTGTCTGAGACTGTGGGGGTGACAGGGTCAATCGAGTGGTTAGTGTCTGGAATGCACTGTCTGAGAGTGTAGGGGAGACAGGGTCAATCGAGTGGTTAGGATCTTGAATGCACTGTCTGAGAATGTGGGGGAGACAGGATCAATCGAGTGGTTCGGATCTGGAATGCGCTGTCTGAGAATGTGGGGGAGACAGGATCAATCGAGTGGTTAGGATCTGGAACGCACTGTCTGAGAGTGTGGGGGAGACAGTGTCAATCGAGTGGTTAGGATCTGGAATGCACTGTCTGAGAATTTGGGGGAGACAGGATCAATCGAGTGGTTAGGATCTGGAACGCACTGTCTGAGAGTGTGGGGGAGACAGTGTCAATCGAGTGGTTAGGATCTGGAATGCACTGCCTGAGAGTGTGGAGGAGACAGGGTCAATCGAATGGTTAGGGTCTGGAATGCACTGTCTGAGAGTGTGGGAGAGACAGGGTCAATCGAATGGTTAGGATCTGGAATGCAGTGTCTGAGAGTGTGGTGGAGACAGGGTCAATCGAGTGGTTAGGATGTGGAATGCACTGTCTGAGAGTGTGGGGGAGACAGGGTCAATTGAGTGGTTAGGGTCCGGAATATATTGTCGGAGAGTGTGGGGGAGACAGGATCAATCGAGTGGTTAGGATCTGGAACGCACTGTCTGAGATTGTGGGGGAGACAGTGCCAATCGAGTGGTTAGGATCTGGAATGCACTGCCTGAGAGTGTGGGGGAGACAGGGTCAATCGAGTGGTTTGGGTCTGGAATGCGCTGTCTGAGAGTGTAGGGGAGACAGGGTCAATCGAGTGGTTAGGATCTGGAATGCACTGTCTGAGAATGTGGGGGAGACAGGATCAATCGAGTGGTTAGGATCTGGAACGCACTGTCTGTGAGTGTGGGGGAGACAGGGTCAATCGAGTGGTTAGGGTTTGGAATGCACTGTCTGAGAGTGTGGGGGAGACAGGGTCAATCGAGTGGTTAGGATCTGGAATGCATTGTCTGAGACTGTGGGGGAGACAGGTTCAATCGAGTGGTTTGGGTCCGGAATGTACTTTCTGAGAGTGTGGGTGAGACAGAGTCAATCGAGTGGTTAGGATTTGGAATGTACTGTCTGAGAGTGTGGGGGAGACAGGGTCAATCGAGTGGTTAGGATCTGGAATGCACTGTCTGAGAGTGTGGGGGAGAAAGGGTCAATCGAGTGGTTCGGATCTGGTACGCACTGTCTGAGAGTGTGGGGGAGAAAGGGTCAATCGAGTCGTCAGGATCTGGTACGCACACTCTGACTGTGGTGGCGACAGGGTCAATCGAATGGATTGAAACTGGAACGCACTATCTGTGAGTGTGGGTGAGACAGAGTCAATCGAGTGGTTAGGATCTGAAATGCACTGTCTGAGATTGTTGGGGAGACAGGGTCAATCGAGCGGTTAGGATCTGGAATGTACAGTGTGACAGTGTGTGGGAGACAGGTTCAATCTAATGATTAGGATCTGGAATGCGCTGTCTGAGATTGTAGGGGAGACAGGGTCAATCGAGTGGTTAGAATCTGGAATGCACTGTCTGAGAGTGTGGGGGAGACAGGGTCAATCGAGTGTTAGGATTTGGAATGCACTGCCTGTGAGTATGGTGGAGACAGGCTCAATCGAGTGGTTAGGGTCTGGAATGCACTGTCTGAGATTGTGGGGGAGACAGGGTCAATCGAGATGTTACGATCTGGAATGCACTGTCTGAGAGTGTGGGGGAGACAGGGTCAATCGAGTGGTTAGGATCTGGAATGCACTGTCTGAGAGTGTGATGGAGACAGGGTCAATCGAATGGTTAGGGTCTGGAACGCACTGTCTGAGAGTGTGGGGGAGACTGGGTCAATCGAGTGGTTAGGATCTGGAATGTACTGTCTGAGAGTGTAGGGGAGACTGGGTCAATCGAGTGGTTAGGATCAGGAACGCACTGTCTGAGAGTGTGGGTTAGACAGGGTCAATTGAGTTTTTAGGATCTGGAATGCACTGTGTGAGAGGGTGGGGGAGACAGGGTCAATCGAGTGGTTATGATCTGGAATGCACTTTCTGAGAGTGTGGGGGAGACAGGGTCAATTGAGTGGTTAATGTCTGGAATGCATTGTCTGAGTGTGTGGGGGAGACAGGGTCAATTGAGTGGTTAATGTCTGGAATGCACTGTCTGAGATTGTGTTGGAGACTGGGTCAATCAAGTGGTTAGGATCTGGAATGTACTGTCTGAGATTGTGGGGGAGACAGGGTCACTCCAGTGGTTATGATCTTGAATACACTGTCTGAGAGTGTGGGGGAGACAGGGTCACTCCAGTTGTTAGGATCTGGAATGCACTGTCTGAGATTGTGGGGGAGACAGGGTAAATAGAGGGGTTAGGATCTGGAATGTACTGTCTGAGAGTGTAGGGGAGACAGGGTCAATCGAGTCGTTAGGATCTGGTACGCACACTCTGAGTGTGGTGGAGACAGGTTCAATCGAATGGATAGAAACTGGAACGCACTTTCTGTGAGTGTGGGTGAGACAGAGTCAATCGAGTGGTTAGGATCTGAAATGCACTGTCTGAGATTGTTGGGGAGACAGGGTCAATCGAGTGGTTAGGGTCTGGAACGCACTGTCTGAGAGTGTGGGGGAGACAGGGTCAATTGAGTGGTTAATGTCTGGAACGCACTGTCTGAGAGTGTGGGGGAGACAGGGTCAATCGAGTGGTTAGGATCTGGAATGCACTGTCTGAGAGTGTGGGGGAGACAGGGTCAATCGAGTGGTTAGGATTAGGAATGCGCTGTTTGAGAGTGTGGGGGAGACAGGGTCAATCGTGTGGTTAGGATCTGGAATGCACTGTCTGAGAGTGTGGGGGAGACAGGGTCAATTGAGTGGTTAATTTCTGGAATGCGCTGTCTGAGATTGTGTTGGAGACTGGGTCAATCGAGTGGTTAGGATTTGGAATGCACTGTCTGAGAGTGTCGTGGAGACAGGGTCAATCGAGTGGTTAGGATCTGGAATGCACTGTTTGAGAGTGTGGGGGAGACAGGGTCAATTGAGTGGTTCGGGTCCGGAATATATTGTCGGAGAGTGTGGGGGTGACAGGGTCGATCGAGTGGTTAGTGTTTGGAATGCACTGTCTGAGAGTGTAGGGGAGACAGGGTGAATCGAGTGGTTAGGATCTGGAATGCACTGTCTGAGAATGTGGGGGACACAGGATCAATCGAGTGGTTAGGATCTGGAACGCACTGTCTGAGAGTGTGGGGGAGACAGTGTCAATCGAGTGGTTAGGATCTGGAATGCACTGCCTGAGAGTGTGGAGGAGACAGGGTCAATCGAGTGGTTAGGGTCTGGAATGCACTGTCTGAGAGTGTGGTGGAGGCAGGGTCAATCGAGTGGTTAGGATGAGGAATGCACTGTCTGAGAGTGTGGTGGAGACAGGGTCAATTGAGTGGTTCGGGTCCAGAATATATTGTCGGAGAGTGTGGAGGAGACAGGTTCAATCGAGTGGTTTGGGTCCGGAATGTACTGTCTGAGAGTGTGGGTGAGACAGAGTCAATCGAGTGGTTAGGATTTGGAATGTACTGTCTGAGAGTGTGGGGGAGACAGGGTCAATCGAGTCGTTAGGATGTGGTACGCACACTCTGAGTGTGGTGGAGACAGGGTCAATCGAATGGATAGAAACTGGAACGCACTTTCTGTGAGTGTGGGTGAGACAGAGTTAATCGAGTGGTTAGGATCTGAAATGCACTGTCTGAGATTGTTGGGGAGACAGGGTCAATCGAGTGGTTAGGGTCTGGAACGCACTGTCTGAGAGTGTGGGGGAGACAGGGTCAATTGAGTGGTTAATGTCTTTAACGCACTGTCTGAGAGTGTGGGGGAGACAGGGTCAATCGAGTGGTTAGGATCTGGAATGCACTGTCTGAGAGTGTTGGGGAGACAGGGTCAATCGAGTGGTTAGGCTCTGGAATGCACTGTCTGAGAGTGTGGGGTAGACAGGGTCAATTGAGTGGTTAGGATTAGGAATGCGCTGTTTGAGAGTGTGGGGGAGACAGGGTCAATCGAGTGGTTAGGATCTGGAATGCACTGTCTGAGAGTGTGGGGGAGACAGGGTCAATTGAGTGATTAATTTCTGGAATGCGCTGTCTGAGATTGTGTTGGAGACTGGGTCAATCGAGTGGTTAGGATTTGGAATGCACTGTCTGAGAGTGTGGGGGAGACAGGGTCAATTGAGTGGTTCGGGTCCGGAATATATTGTCGGAGAGTGTGGGGGTGACAGGGTCGATCGAGTGGTTAGTGTTTGGAATGCACTGTCTGAGAGTGTAGGGGAGACAGGGTGAATCGAGTGGTTAGGATCTGGAACGCACTGTCTGAGAGTGTGGGGGAGACAGTGTCAATCGAGTGGTTAGGATCTGGAATGCACTGCCTGAGAGTGTGTAGGAGACAGGGTCAATCGAGTGGTTAGGGTCTGGAATGCACTGTCTGAGAGTGTGGTGGAGGCAGGGTCAATCGAGTGGTTAGGATGAGGAATGCACTGTCTGAGAGTGTGGTGGAGACAGGGTCAATTGAGTGGTTCGGGTCCGGAATATATTGTCGGAGAGTGTGGAGGAGACAGGTTCAATCGAGTGGTTTGGGTCCGGAATGTACTGTCTGAGAGTGTGGGTGAGACAGAGTCAATCGAGTGGTTAGGATTTGGAATGTACTGTCTGAGAGTGTGGGGGAGACAGGGTCAATCGAGTGGTTAGGATCTGGTACGCACTGTCTGAGAGTGTGGGGGAGACAGGGTCAATCGAGTGGTTTGGGTCCGGAATGTACTGTCTGAGAGTGTGGGTGAGACAGAGTCAATCGAGTGGTTAGGATTTGAAATGTACTGTCTGAGAGTGTTGGGGAGACAGGGTCAATCGAGTCGTTAGGATCTGGTACGCACACTCTGACTGTGGTGGAGACAGGGTCAATCGAATGGGTAGAAACTGGAACGCACTATCTGTGAGTGTGGGTGAGACAGAGTCAATCGAGTGGTTAGGATCTGAAATGCACTGTCTGAGATTGTTGGGGAGACAGGGTCAATCGAGTGGTTAGGTTCTGGAATATAATGTCTGAGAGTGTGGGGGAGCCAGGGTCAATCGAGTGGTTAGGATCTGGAATGTACAGTGTGACAGTGTGGGGGAGACAGGGTAAATCGAGTGGTTAGGACTTGGAACACACTGTCTGAGAGTGTGGGGGAGACAGGGTGAATCGAGTGGTTAGGACTTGGAACGCACTGTCTGTGAGTGTGGGGGAGACAGGGTCCTCATGATTATCGGGTCAGGAAGAATGTGGAAGGTCTCTGGGAGAAGCTGTTGAACTGCACTTGGCGCATTGTTTGCTTGAAATGCTGGTGCTGACATGATGGGCTGAATGGCCTCCTTTTTGTGCTGCGAGAATTCTGTGATTCTTGTGACTTTGTGGCTGGGGTGGGGGGTGAATATTCTACCCCAGGGTTCAGGGGTGTTGCTGCACTCCACACCCACCCACTCCTGGTGGGCTGGATTGATGGTGCGGCTCCTTTTCAGCCCGCTGGAGAGTGCAGGTGTGGCCCTCGCGTTCCACCTCTCTTTAACAGGGGGCAGCAGGAGAGAATCTTTCCACTCGATGGACGTAGTTTGTAATGTGAGCATCCGAGTTAAATCTGAGGTTCAGTATGAAGTGTAGAAAGTGCAGAATTCCTCGTGAGGGCCATACCTTCTGGAACGTCCAACTCGGAAAGATTAAAAGATCACGAGAGTGTTGGTAAAGATCCTGCAGCAGCAGGAGTAACTTGGATGTGTACGTTTCCATTCAACGCCCTGAGACACTGTGCAGGATCCGCATTGAAGAGATGTTAACACTGAGCCATGTTCGAACCGGTGACTGATCGGTCAGTCACACATGTTCGTTTGAATCAGTATCTGAGAGAGGGGGAGAGAAGATGGAGAGAGGGAGACAGAGACAGAGAGAGAGGGAGACAGAGACAGAGAGAGGGAGAGAAAGAGGGAGAGACAGAGAGAGAGAGACGGGAGAGGGACGCAGAGAGAGGGGAGAGGGATGCAGTGAGGCTTAGGGAGGGAATCCAGATCTCAGGGCCCCACAGGCAGTTGAGTGCACAGCCGCCAATGGGGAAGTGATGGGTATCGGGGATGAGACAGAGGTCAGAACTGGGGGAGCGCAGAGATCTCAAGAGTGTTGCCGGGGCTGGAGGAGGTTACAGAGATAGGGAGGGTTGTAGGGTCTGGAGGAGGTTACAGAGATAGGGAGGGGTGTAGGGGCTGGAGGAGGTTACAGTGATAGGGAGGGGTGTCGGGGCTGGAGGAAGTTACAGAGATAGGGAGGGGTGTAGGGGCTGGAGGAGGTTACAGAGATAGGGAGGGGTGTAGGGGCTGGCGGAGGTTACAGAGATAGGGAGGGGTGTAGGGGCTGGAGGAGGTTACAGAGATAGGGAGGGGTGTAGGGGCTGGAGGAGGTTACAGAGATAGGGAGGGGCGTAGGGGTTGGAGGAGGTTACAGAGATAGGGAGGGGCGTAGGGACTGGAGGAGGTTACAGAGATAGGGAGGGGCGTAGGGGCTGGAGGAGGTTACAGAGATAGGGAGGGTGTAGGGGCTGGAGGAGGTTACAGAGATAGGGAGGGCATAGGGGCTGGAGGAGGTTACAGAGATAGGGAGGGGCGTAGGGGCTGGAGGAGGTTACAGAGATAGGGAGGGGCGTAGGGGCTGGAGGAGGTTACAGAGATAGGGAGGGTGTAGGGACTGGAGGAGGTTACAGAGATAGGGAGGGGTGTAGGGGCTGGAGGAGGTTACAGAGATAGGGAGGGGCGTAGGGGCTGGAGGAGGTTACAGAGATAGGGAGGGTGTAGGGACTGGAGGAGTTTACAGAGATAGGGAGGGGTGTAGGGGTTGGAGGGGGGTTACAGAGATAGGGAGGAGTGTAGGGACCGGAGGGGGGTTACAGAGGTAGGGAGGAGTGTAGGGACCGGAGGGGGGTTACAGAGGTAGGGAGGGGTGTAGGGACCGGAGGGGGGTTACAGAGGTAGGGAGGAGTGTAGGGACCGGAGGGAGGTTACAGAGGTAGGGAGGGGTGTAGGGACCGGAGGAGGGTTACAGAGGTAGGGAGGAGTGTAGGGACCGGAGGGGTGTTACAGAGGTAGGGAGGAGTGTAGGGACCGGAGGGGTTTTACAGAGATAGGGAGGAGTGTAGGGACCGGAGGGGGGTTACAGAGATAGGGAGGAGTGTAGGGACCGGAGGGGGGTTACAGAGGTAGGGAGGGGTGTAGGGACCGGAGGGGGGTTACAGAGGTAGGGAGGAGTGTAGGGACCGGAGGGGGGTTACAGAGGTAGGGAGGAGTGTAGGGACCGGAGGGGGGTTACAGAGGTAGGGAGGGGTGTAGGGACCGGAGGGGGGTTACAGAGATAGGGAGGAGTGTAGGGACCGGAGGGGGGTTACAGAGGTAGGGAGGGGTGTAGGGACCGGAGGGGGGTTACAGAGATAGGGAGGAGTGTAGGGACCGGAGGGGGGTTACAGAGATAGGGAGGAGTGTAGGGACCGGAGGGGGGTTACAGAGGTAGGGAGGGGTGTAGGGACCGGAGGGGGGTTACAGAGGTAGGGAGGAGTGTAGGGACCGGAGGGGGGTTACAGAGGTAGGGAGGAGTGTAGGGACCGGAGGGGGGTTACAGAGATAGGGAGGAGTGTAGGGACCGGAGGGGGGTTACAGAGATAGGGAGGGGTGTAGGGACCGGAGGGGGGTTACAGAGGTAGGGAGGGGTGTAGGGACCGGAGGGGGGTTACAGACATAGGGAGGAGTGTAGGGACCGGAGGGGGGTTACAGAGGTAGGGAGGGGTGTAGGGACCGGAGGGGGGTTAAGACATAGGGAGGAGTGTAGGGACCGGAGGGGGGTTACAGAGGTAGGGAGGAGTGTAGGGACCGGAGGGGGGTTACAGAGGTAGGGAGGAGTGTAGGGACCGGAGGGGGGTTACAGAGGTAGGGAGGAGTGTAGGGACCGGAGGGGGGTTACAGACGTAGGGAGGAGTGTAGGGACCGGAGGGGGGTTACAGAGATAGGGAGGGGTGTAGGGGCTGGAGGGGGGTTACAGAGGTAGGGAGGGGTGTAGGGGCTGGAGGGGGGTTACAGAGGTAGGGAGGGGTGTAGGGGCTGGAGGAGGTTACAGAGATAGGGAAGGGTGTAGGGACCGGAGGGGGGTTACAGAGATAGGGAGGGTTGTAGGGGCTGGAGGAGGTTACAGAGATAGGGAGGGTGTAGGGACCGGAGTGGGGTTACAGAGGTAGGGAGGGGTGTAGGGACCGGAGTGGGGTTACAGAGGTAGGGAGAGGTGTAGGGACCGGAGGGGGGTTACAGAGGTAGGGAGGAGTGTAGGGACCGGAGGGGTTTACAGAGGTAGGGAGGAGTGTAGGGACCGGAGGGGGGTTACAGAGGTAGGGAGGAGTGTAGGGACCGGAGGGGGGTTACAGAGGTAGGGAGGAGTGTAGGGACCGCAGGGGGGTTACAGAGATAGGGAGGGGTGTAGGGACCGGAGGGGGGTTACAGAGGTAGGGAGAGGTGTAGGGACCGGAGGGGGGTTACAGAGGTAGGGAGGGGTGTAGGGACCGGAGGGGGGTTACAGAGGTAGGGAGGAGTGTAGGGACCGGAGGGGGGTTACAGAGGTAGGGAGGGGTGTAGGGACCGGAGGGGGGTTACAGACATAGGGAGGGGTGTAGGGACCGGAGGGGGGTTACAGAGGTAGGGAGGGGTGTAGGGACCGGAGGGAGGTTACAGAGGTAGGGAGGAGTGTAGGGACCGGAGGGGGGTTACAGAGGTAGGGAGGGGTGTAGGGACCGGAGGGGGGTTACAGAGGTAGGGAGAGGTGTAGGGACCGGAGGGGGGTTACAGAGGTAGGGAGGGGTGTAGGGACCGGAGGGGGGTTACAGAGGTAGGGAGGAGTGTAGGGACCGGAGGGGGGTTACAGAGGTACGGAGGGGTGTAGGGACCGGAGGGGGGTTACAGAGGTAGGGAGAGGTGTAGGGACCGGAGGGGGGTTACAGAGGTAGGGAGGGGTGTAGGGACCGGAGGGGGGTTACAGAGGTAGGGAGGGGTGTAGGGACCGGAGGGGGGTTACAGAGGTAGGGAGGAGTGTAGGGACCGGAGGGGGGTTACAGAGGTAGGGAGGGGTGTAGGGACCGGAGGGGGGTTACAGAGGTAGGGAGGGGTGTAGGGACCGGAGGGGGGTTACAGAGGGTAGGGAGGGGTGTAGGGACCGGAGGGGGGTTACAGAGGTAGGGAGGAGTGTAGGGACTGGAGGGGGTTACAGAGGTAGGGAGGGGTGTAGGGACCGGAGGGAGGTTACAGAGGTAGGGAGGAGTGTAGGGACCGGAGGGGGGTTACAGAGGTAGGGAGGGGTGTAGGGACCGGAGGGGGGTTACAGAGGTAGGGAGAGGTGTAGGGACCGGAGGGGGGTTACAGAGGTAGGGAGGGGTGTAGGGGACCGGAGGGGGGGGTTACAGAGGTAGGGAGGAGTGTAGGGACCGGAGGGGGGTTACAGAGGTACGGAGGGGTGTAGGGACCGGAGGGGGGTTACAGAGGTAGGGAGAGGTGTAGGGACCGGAGGGGGGTTACAGAGGTAGGGAGGGGTGTAGGGACCGGAGGGGGGTTACAGAGGTAGGGAGGGGTGTAGGGACCGGAGGGGGGGTTACAGAGGTAGGGAGGGGTGTAGGGACCGGAGGGGGGTTACAGAGGTAGGGAGGGGTGTAGGGACCGGAGGGGGGTTACAGAGGTAGGGAGGGGTGTAGGGACCGGAGGGGGGTTACAGAGGTAGGGAGGAGTGTAGGGACTGGAGGGGGTTACAGAGGTAGGGAGGGGTGTAGGGACCGGAGGGGGGTTACAGAGGTAGGGAGGGGTGTAGGGGCTGGAGGAGGTTACAGAGATAGGGAAGGGTGTAGGGACCGGAGGGGGGTTACAGAGGTAGGGAGGGGTGTAGGGACCGGAGGGGGGTTACAGAGGTAGGGAGGAGTGTAGGGACCGGAGGGGGGTTACAGAGGTAGGGAGGGGTGTAGGGACCGGAGGGGGGTTACAGAGGTAGGGAGGGGTGTAGGGACCGGAGGGGGGTTACAGAGGTAGGGAGGGGTGTAGGGACCGGAGGGGGGTTACAGAGGTAGGGAGGGGTGTAGGGACCGGAGTGGGGTTACAGAGATAGGGAGGGGTGTAGGGGCTGGAGGAGGTTACAGAGATAGGGAAGGGTGTAGGGACCGGAGGGGGGTTACAGAGGTAGGGAGGGGTGTAGGGACCGGAGGGGGGTTACAGAGGTAGGGAGGAGTGTAGGGACCGGAGGGGGGTTACAGAGGTAGGGAGGGGTGTAGGGACCGGAGGGGGGTTACAGAGGTAGGGAGGGGTGTAGGGACCGGAGGGGGGTTACAGAGGTAGGGAGGGGGTGTAGGGACCGGAGGGGGGTTACAGAGGTAGGGAGGGGTGTAGGGACCGGAGTGGGGGTTACAGAGGTAGGGAGGGGTGTAGGGACCGGAGGGGGGTTACAGAGGTAGGGAGGGGTGTAGGGACCGGAGTGGGGTTACAGAGGTAGGGAGGGGTGTAGGGGCTTGAGGAGGTTACAGAGATAGGGAGGGGTGTAGGGGCTGGAGGAGGTTACAGAGATAGGGAGGGGTGTAGGGACCGGAGGAGGTTACAGAGGTAGGGAGGGGTGTAGGGACCGGAGGGGGGTTACAGAGGTAGGGAGGGGTGTAGGGACCGGAGTGGGGTTACAGAGGTAGGGAGGGGTGTAGGGACCGGAGGGGGGTTACAGAGGTAGGGAGGGGTGTAGGGACCGGAGTGGGGTTACAGAGGTAGGGAGGGGTGTAGGGGCTTGAGGAGGTTACAGAGATAGGGAGGGGTGTAGGGGCTGGAGGAGGTTACAGAGATAGGGAGGGGTGTAGGGACCGGAGGAGGTTACAGAGATAGGGAGGGGTGTAGGGACCGGAGGAGGTTACAGAGGTAGGGAGGGGTGTAGGGACCGGAGGGGGGTTACAGAGGTAGGGAGGGGTGTAGGGACCGGAGTGGGGTTACAGAGATAGGGAGGGGTGTAGGGGCTGGAGGAGGTTACAGAGATAGGGAAGGGTGTAGGGACCGGAGGGGGGGTTACAGAGGTAGGGAGGGGTGTAGGGACCGGAGGGGGGTTACAGAGGTAGGGAGGAGTGTAGGGACCGGAGGGGGGTTACAGAGGTAGGGAGGGGTGTAGGGACCGGAGGGGGGTTACAGAGGTAGGGAGGGGTGTAGGGACCGGAGGGGGGTTACAGAGGTAGGGAGGGGTGTAGGGACCGGAGGGGGGTTACAGAGGTAGGGAGGGGTGTAGGGACCGGAGTGGGGTTACAGAGGTAGGGAGGGGTGTAGGGACCGGAGGGGGGTTACAGAGGTAGGGAGGGGTGTAGGGACCGGAGTGGGGTTACAGAGGTAGGGAGGGGTGTAGGGGCTTGAGGAGGTTACAGAGATAGGGAGGGGTGTAGGGGCTGGAGGAGGTTACAGAGATAGGGAGGGGTGTAGGGACCGGAGGAGGTTACAGAGGTAGGGAGGGGTGTAGGGACCGGAGGGGGGTTACAGAGGTAGGGAGGGGTGTAGGGACCGGAGTGGGGTTACAGAGGTAGGGAGGGGTGTAGGGACCGGAGGGGGGTTACAGAGGTAGGGAGGGGTGTAGGGGCTTGAGGAGGTTACAGAGATAGGGAGGGGTGTAGGGGCTGGAGGAGGTTACAGAGATAGGGAGGGGTGTAGGGACCGGAGGGGGTTACAGAGGTAGGGAGGGGTGTAGGGACCGGAGGAGGTTACAGAGATAGGGAGGGGTGTAGGGACCGGAGGGGGGTTACAGAGGTAGGGAGGGGTGTAGGGACCGGAGGGGGGTTACAGAGGTAGGGAGGGGTGTAGGGACCGGAGGGGGGTTACAGAGGTAGGGAGGGGTGTAGGGGCTGGAGGAGGTTACAGAGATAGGGAGGGGTGAATCCAATGACGGATTTGAACAAGTGCATGAGAATATTCCTCCTTCTGGAATTCTGAAATATCATTAATTATCTGCTGTGGGTAATTCACAATGATTTGTCCTATACTTTCTCTGAACTTCAGTGTCGAGGAAACACCCATTGAGTCAGCGTTCCAGAACAATCCAGCCGGGAGCTCAGGGTCAGCAGATTTCCTGGGAGCTGCACCCAATCCACATGGGGAACGCAGAGAGCAATGGCTGGTAGCTATAGCCAGGATCCGGACCAGCACAGGTGGGTCTAGTAGGAAGCTACCAAACACAGATTTATTCCATTCAAATCAGTCATCATTGATCATCAAACTGTCCCCATCAAACACTCCCAGGACAGGTACAGCACAGGGTTAGATACAGAGTAAAGCTCCCTCTACACTGTCCCC
The DNA here is from genome assembly GCA_026770705.1 of Isurus oxyrinchus. Taxonomy (NCBI): domain Eukaryota; kingdom Metazoa; phylum Chordata; class Chondrichthyes; order Lamniformes; family Lamnidae; genus Isurus; species Isurus oxyrinchus. The sequence continues at coordinate 236,028 of JANJGN010000779.1, forward strand.
ATTAAACACTCCCAGGACAGGTACAGCACGGGGTTAGATACAGAGTAAAGCTCCCTCTACACTGTCCCCATTAAACACTCCCAGGACAGGTACAGCACGGGGTTACATACAGAGTAAAGCTCCCTCTACACCGTCCCCATCAAACACTCCCAGGACAGGTACAGCACGGGGTTAGATACAGAGTAAAGCTCCCTCTACACTGTCCCCCATTAAACACTCCCAGGACAGGTACAGCACGGGGTTAGATACAGAGTAAAGCTCCCTCTACACTGTCCCCATTAAACACTCCCAGGACAGGTACAGCACGGGGTTACATACAGAGTAAAGCTCCCTCTACACCGTCCCCATCAAACACTCCCAGGACAGGCACAGCACGGGGTTAGATACAGAGTAAAGCTCCCTCTACACTGTCTCCATCAAACACTCCCAGGGACAGGTACAGCACGGGGTTAGATACAGAGTAAAAGCTCCCTCTACACTGTCCCCATCAAACACTCCCAGGACAGGTACAGCACGGGGTTAGATACAGAGTAAAGCTCTCTCTACACTGTCCCCATCAAACACTCCCAGGACAGGTACAGCACGGGGCTAGATACAGAGTAAAGCTCCCTCTACACCGTCCCCATCAAACATTCCCAGGACAGGTACAGCACGGGGTTAGATACAGTGTAAAGCGCCCTCTACACTGTCCCCATCAAACACTCCCAGGACAGGTACAGCACGGGGTTAGATACAGTGTAAAGCTCCCTCTACAACTGTCCCCATCAAACACTCCCAGGACAGGTACAGCACGGGGTTAGATACAGAGTAAAGCTCCTTCTACACTGTCCCCATCAAACACTCCCAGGACAGGTACAGCACAGGGTTAGATACAGAGTAAAGCTCCCTCTACACTGTCCCCATCAAACACTCCCAGGACAGGTACAGCACGGGGTTAGATACAGAGTAAAGCTCCCTCTACACCGTCCCCATCAAACACTCCCAGGACAGGTACAGCACGGGGTTAGATACAGAGTAAATCTCCCTCTACACTGTCCCCATCAAACACTCCCTGGCTGGGTACAGCACGGGGTTAGATACAGAGTAAGCTCCCTCTACACTGTCCCCATCAAACACTCCCTGGCTGGGTACAGCACGGGGTTAGATACAGAGTAAAAGCTCCCTCTACACTGTCCCCATCAAACACTCCCAGGACAGGTACAGCACGGGGTTAGATACAGAGTAAAGCTCCCTCTACACTGTCCCCATCAAACACTCCCAGGACAAGTACAGCACGGGGTTAGATACAGAGTAAAGCTCCCTCTACACTGTCCCCATCAAACACTCCCTGGCTGGGTACAGCACGGGGTTAGATACAGAGGTAAAGCTCCCTCTACACTGTCCCGATCAAACACTCCCAGGACAGGTACAGCACGGGGTTAGATACAGAGTAAAGCTCCCTCTACACTGTTCCCATCAAACACTCCCAGGACAGGTACAGCACGGGGTTAGATACAGAGTAAAGCTCCCTCACACTGCCACTCAGCACAACTTCCTCCAGTCCAGAATGAGAGCATAGCTATTGAAATGTTTAAAATGTTTTCACTGTTGAACACGGATATAATTTGATGTCGGCGAGGATTTTTGAGGGATAAATCCTGTTCTCGAGGACAGTGTATATAACGTCCTTTGGCATTGATTCCAACTGCAGCACTGGGACTTTCTGCATCATCTTGAGGAGGTGAAGATGCTTCACTTTCCTGTCTGATCTGAAAGGCAGCACCTCTGACAGTGTAACGGTCATCACTGACCATCCTGATAGATCTTGTCTGCCCCAACGGCCTGCTGGGCCCTGTGTGTTACGCCTCTCTCTCTCCCTCTCTCTCTCCCTCTGGGCCTGCTGGGCCCTGTGTGTTAAGCCTCTCTCTCTCTCTCTCTCTCTCTGGGCCTGCTGGGCCCTGTGTGTTAAGCCTCTCTCTCTCTCTCTCTCCCTCTGGGCCTGCTGGGCCCTGTGTGTTAACCCTCTCTCTCTCTCTCTCTCCCTCTGGGCCTGCTGGGCCCTGTGTGTTAAGCCTCTCTCTCTCTCTCTCTCTCTCTCTGGGCCTGCTGGGCCCTGTGTGTTAACCCTCTCTCTCTCTCTCTCTCCCTCTGGGCCTGCTGGGCCCTGTGTGTTAACCCTCTCTCTCTCTCTCTCTCCCTCTGGGCCTGCTGGGCCCTGTGTGTTAACCCTCTCTCTCTCTCTCTCTCCCTCTGGGCCTGCTGGGCCTGTGTGTTAAGCCTCTCTCTCTCTCTCTCTCTCTCTCTGGGCCTGCTGGGCCCTGTGTGGTTAAGCCTCTCTCTCTCTCTCTCTCTCTCTCTCTGGGCCTGCTGGGCCCTGTGTGTTAAGCCTCTCTCTCTCTCTCTCTCTCTCTGGGCCTGCTGGGCCCTGTGTGTTAAGCCTCTCTCTCTCTCTCTCTCTCTCTGGGCCTGCTGGGCCCTGTGTGTTAAGCCTCTCTCTCTCTCTCTCTCTCTCTGGGCCTGCTGGGCCCTGTGTGTTAAGCCTCTCTCTCTCTCTCTCTCTCTCTCTCTGGGCCTGCTGGGCCCTGTGTGTTAAGCCTCTCTCTCTCTCTCTCTCTCTGGGCCTGCTGGGCCCTGTGTGTTAAGCCTCTCTCTCTCTCTCTCTCTCTCTGGGCCTGCTGGGCCCTGTGTGTTAAGCCTCTCTCTCTCTCTCTCTCTCTCTGGGCCTGCTGGGCCCTGTGTGTTAAGCCTCTCTCTCTCTCTCTCTCTCTCTGGGCCTGCTGGGCCCCTGTGTGTTAAGCCTCTCTCTCTCTCTCTCTCTCTCTGGGCCTGCTGGGCCCTGTGTGTTAAGCCTCTCTCTCTCTCTCTCTCTCTGGGCCTGCTGGGCCCTGTGTGTTAAGCCTCTCTCTCTCTCTCTCTCTATCTGGGCCTGCTGGGCCCTGTGTGTTAAGCCTCTCTCTCTCTCTCTCTCTCTCTGGGCCTGCTGGGCCCTGTGTGTTAAGCCTCTCTCTCTCTCTCTCTCTCTGGGCCTGCTGGGCCCTGTGTGTTAAGCCTCTCTCTCTCTCTCTCTCTCTCTGGGCCTGCTGGGCCCTGTGTGTTAAGCCTCTCTCTCTCTCTCTCTCTCTCTCTGGGCCTGCTGGGCCCTGTGTGTTAAGCCTCTCTCTCTCTCTCTCTCTCCTCTGGGCCTGCTGGGCCCTGTGTGTTAAGCCTCTCTCTCTCTCTCTCTCTCTGGGCCTGCTGGGCCCTGTGTGTTAAGCCTCTCTCTCTCTCTCTCTCTCTCTCTGGGCCTGCTGGGCCCTGTGTGTTAAGCCTCTCTCTCTCTCTCTCTATCTGGGCCTGCTGGGCCCTGTGTGTTACGCCTCTCTCTCTCTCTCTCTCTCTCTATCTGGGCCTGCTGGGCCCTGTGTGTTAAGCCTCTCTCTCACTCTCTCTCTCTGGGCCTGCTGGGCCCTGTGTGTTAAGCCTCTCTCTCTCTCTCTCTATCTGGGCCTGCTGGGTCCTGTGTGTTAAGCCTCTCTCTCTCTCTCTCTCTCTCTGGGCCTGCTGGGCCCTGTGTGTTAAGCCTCTCTCTCACTCTCTCTCTCTGGGCCTGCTGGGCCCTGTGTGTTACGCCTCTCTCTCTCTCTCTCTCTCTCTCTCTGGGCCTGCTGGGCCCTGTGTGTTAAGCCTCTCTCTCTCTCTCTCTCTCTGGGCCTGCTGGGCCCTGTGTGTTAAGCCTCTCTCTCTCTCTCTCTCTCTCTGGGCCTGCTGGACCCTGTGTGTTAAGCCTCTCTCTCTCTCTCTCTCTCTCTCTGGGCCTGCTGGGCCCTGTGTGTTAAGCCTCTCTCTCTCTCTCTCTCTCTCTGGGCCTGCTGGGCCCTGTGTGTTACGCCTCTCTCTCTCTCTCTCTCTCTGGGCCTGCTGGGCCCTGTGTGTTAAGCCTCTCTCTCTCTCTCTCTCTCTCTCTCTGGGCCTGCAGGGCCCTGTGTGTTAAGCCTCTCTCTCTCTCTCTCTCTCTCTCTCTGGGCCTGCTGGACCCTGTGTGTTAAGCCTCTCTCTCTCTCTCTCTCTGGGCCTGCTGGGCCCTGTGTGTTACGCCTCTCTCTCTCTCTCTCTCTCTCTCTGGGCCTGCTGGACCCTGTGTGTTAAGCCTCTCTCTCTCTCTCTCTCTCTGGGCCTGCTGGGCCCTGTGTGTTAAGCCTCTCTCTCTCTCTCTCTCTCTGGGCCTGCTGGGCCCTGTGTGTTAAGCCTCTCTCTCTCTCTCTCTCTCTCTGGGCCTGCTGGGCCCTGTGTGTTAAAGCCTCTCTCTCTCTCTCTCTCTCTGGGCCTGCTGGGTCCTGTGTGTTAAGCCTCTCTCTCTCTCTCTCTCTCTCTGGGCCTGCTGGGCCCTGTGTGTTAAGCCTCTCTCTCTCTCTCTGGGCCTGCTGGGTCCTGTGTGTTAAGCCTCTCTCTCTCTCTCTCTCTCTCTATATCTGGGCCTGCTGGGCCCTGTGTGTTAAGCCTCTCTCTCTCTCTCTCTCTCTCTCTGGGCCTGCTGGACCCTGTGTGTTAAGCCTCTCTCTCTCTCTCTCTCTCTCTCTGGGCCTGCTGGGCCCTGTGTGGGGCTGGCTGTGTGAGGAATGTGTCTGTGTTGACAGGAAGGAGGAGCCGTGGCCTGACACACGGGATATGGACGTCAATGACCCGTCGATAACCATGGCAACCGGCAATATTGGCTCTCCTGGTAAGTGACACCATGGGGGAGCGGGGGGGAGCGGGGGAGCGGGGGAGCGGGGGTGTCGGGGGAGCGGGGGGAGCGGGGGGAGGCGGGGGGAGCGGGGGTGTCGGGGAAGCGGGGGGAGCGGGGGTGTCGGGGGTGTCGGGGGGAGCGGGGGTGTCGGGGGTGTCGGGGGGAGAGGGGGTGTCGGGGGGAGCGGGGGTGTCGGGGGGAGCGGGGGTGTCGGGGGTGTCAGGGGGAGCGGGGGTGTCGGGGGTGTCGGGGGGTGTCGGGGGTGTCGGGGGGGAGCGGGGGTGTCGGGGGGAGCGGGGGTGTCGGGGGGAGCGGGGGTGTCGGGGGGTGTCGGGGGGAGCGGGGGTGTCGGGGGTGTCGGGGGGAGTGGGGGTGCGGGGGTGTCGGGGATGTTGGGGGGTGTCGGGGGTGTCGGGGGAGCGGGGGGTGTCGGGGGGTGTCGGGGGGAGTGGGGGTGCGGGGGTGTCGGGGGGGAGTGGGGGTGCGGGGGGTGTCGGGGATGTTGGGGGGTGTCGGGGGTGTCGGGGGGGGGAGCGGGGTGTCGGGGGGTGTCGGGGGGAGCGGGGGTGTCGGGGGGAGCGGGGGTGTCGGGGGTGTCGGGGGGGAGCGGGGGGGTGTCGGGGGGGTGTCGGGGGGAGCGGGGGTGTCGGGGGAGCGGGGGGTGTCTGGGGTGTCGTGTGGAGCAGGGGGTGTCGGGTGGAGTCGGGTGGTTGCTGGTCTGAACTGGGCTGGTCTGCTCTGGACTGGGTTGGTTTGGATTGGGCTGGTCTGCACTGGGCTGGACTAGACTGGACTGGTCTGGACTGGACTGGCCTGGACTGGCCTGGACGGGTCTGGACTGGACTGGACTGTCTGGGCTTGGCTGGACTGGACTGGACTGGACTGGACTGGACTGGACTGGACTGGACTGGACTGTGCTTAGCTGGACTGGACTGGACTGGACTGTGCTTAGCTGGACTGGACTGGACTGGACTGTGCTTAGCTGGTCTGGACTGGACTGGACTGTGCTTAGCTGGTCTGGACTGGACTGGACTGGACTGTGCTTAGCTGGTCTGGACTGGACTGGACTGGACTGGACTGGACTGGACTGGACTGGTCTGGACTGGACTGGACTGGACTGGTCTGGACTGGTCTGGACTGGACTGGACTGGACTGGACTGGACTGGACTGGACTGGACTGGACTGGTCTGGACTGGACTGGACTGGTCTGGACTGGACTGGACTGGACTGGACTGGTCTGGACTGTGCTTAGCTGGTCTGGACTGGACTGGACTGGTCTGGACTGTGCTTAGCTGGTCTGGACTGTGCTTAGCTGGTCTGGACTGGACTGGACTGGACTGTGCTTAGCTGGTCTGGACTGGACTGGACTGGACTGGACTGGACTGGTCTGGACTGGACTGGACTGGACTGGACTGGACTGGTCTGGACTGGACTGGACTGGACTGGTCTGGACTGGACTGGACTGGACTGGTCTGGACTGGACTGGACTGGACTGGTCTGGACTGGACTGGACTGGACTGGACTGGTCTGGACTGGACTGGACTGGACTGGTCTGGACTGGACTGGACTGGACTGGACTGGACTGGTCTGGACTGGACTGGACTGGACTGGACTGGTCTGGACTGTGCTTAGCTGGTCTGGACTGTGCTTAGCTGGTCTGGACTGGACTGGACTGGACTGTGCTTAGCTGGTCTGGACTGGACTGGACTGGACTGGACTGGTCTGGACTGGACTGGACTGGACTGGACTGGACTGGACTGGTCTGGACTGGACTGGACTGGACTGGACTGGACTGGACTGGACTGGACTGGACTGGTCTGGACTGTGCTTAGCTGGTCTGGACTGTGCTTAGCTGGTCTGGACTGGACTGGACTGGACTGTGCTTAGCTGGTCTGGACTGGACTGGACTGGACTGTGCTTAGCTGGTCTGGACTGGACTGGACTGGACTGTGCTTAGCTGGTCTGGACTGGACTGGACTGGACTGTGCTTAGCTGGTCTGGACTGGACTGGACTGGGACTGTGCTTAGCTGGTCTGACTGGACTGGACTGGACTGTGCTTAGCTGGTCTGGACTGGACTGGACTGGACTGTGCTTAGCTGGTCTGGACTGGACTGGACTGGACTGTGCTTAGCTGGTCTGGACTGGACTGGACTGGACTGTGCTTAGCTGGTCTGGACTGGACTGGACTGGACTGTGCTTAGCTGGACTGGACTGGACTGGACTGTGCTTAGCTGGTCTGGACTGGACTGGACTGGACTGTGCTTAGCTGGTCTGGACTGGACTGGACTGGACTGTGCTTAGCTGGTCTGGACTGGACTGGACTGGACTGTGCTTAGCTGGACTGGACTGGACTGGACTGTGCTTAGCTGGTCTGGACTGGGCTGGACTTGTCTGGTCTGGACTGGGCTGGACTGGACTGGACTGGACTGGACTGGACTGGACTGTGCTTAGCTGGTCTGGACTGGACTGGACTGGACTGTGCTTAGCTGGACTGGACTGGACTGGACTGTGCTTAGCTGGTCTGGACTGGACTGGACTTGTCTGGTCTGGACTGGGCTGGACTGGACTGGACTGGGCTGGACTGGACTGGACGACTGGACTGGTCTTGACTTGGCTGGTCTGGACTGGTCTGGTCTGGACTGGACTGGACTGGGCTGGTCTGGATTACTGGACTGGTCTGGTCTGGACTGGACTGGACTGGTTTGGACTTGGCTGGTCTGGACTGGACTGGACTGGACTGGACTGGACTGGTCTGACTGGACTGGACTGGTCTGGACGACTGGACTGGTCTTGACTTGGCTGGTCTGGACTGGACTGGACTGGTCTGGTCTGGACTGGATTGGTCTGGACTGGACTGGTCTGGACTGGACTGGACTGGACTGGGCTGGTCTGGATTACTGGACTGGTCTGGTCTGGACTGGACTGGACTGGTTTGGACTGGACTGGACTGGTCTGACTGGACTGGTCTTGACTTGGCTGGTCTGGACTGGACTGGACTGGTCTGGTCTGGACTGGATTGGTCTGGACTGGACTGGTCTGGACTGGACTGGACTGGACTGGGCTGGTCTGGATTACTGGACTGGTCTGGTCTGGACTGGACTGGACTGGTTTGGACTTGGCTGGTCTGGACTGGACTGGTCTGGACTGGACTGGACTGGTCTGGTCTGGACTAGACTGGACTGTTCTGGGCTTGGCTGGTCTGGACTGGACTGGACTGGACTGGTCTGGACTGGACTGGTCTGGACTGGACTGGTCTGGACTAGACTGGACTGGCCTGGACTGGCCTGGCCTGGACTGGACTGTCCGGGCTTGGCTGGTCTGGACGACTGGACTGGACTGGTCTGACTGGACTGGTCTGGACTTGGCTGGGCTGGTCTGGACTGGATTGGACTGGACTGGACTGGATTGAGCTGGTCTGGGCTGGGCTGCACTGGACTGGACTGGTCTATTCCTGGCTGGCCTGGACTGGTCTGGTCTGGTCTGGACTGGACTGGACTGGGCTGGCCTGGACTGGTCTGGTCTTGGCTGGCCTGGACTGGTCTGGTCTGGATTGGACTGGGCTGGGCTGGACTGGTCTGGTCTTGGCTGGCCTGGACTGGTCTGGTCTGGATTGGACTGGGCTGGGCTGGACTGGTCTGGTCTTGGCTGGCCTGGACTGGTCTGGTCTGGATTGGACTGGGCTGGGCTGGACTGGACTGGTCTGGTCTTGGCTGGCCTGGACTGGTGTGGTCTGGATTGGAGCGGGCTGGCCTGCTGCTCTGAGCTTGTTGTGTGCTAATGCAGGGTCTCAGCGATACACAAAGGCCGTGAAGTTGAGGGCAGAGAGGATGAAGGAGCTGACAGAGCGGCAAGGGAAAATCGAGGAGAACCTGAGGAGCAAGATTGAGGAATTGAAGATGCTGTGTCTGCAGGAAGCGGTGAGGAACTCTCCCGATCGCAACTACACTCACCTCCCTCTGTCGTAACCGGGCCTCCACTGTCCAGCTGGGTGGGTCTGTCCATGTGGGGGCCAGAGAATGTCCCACCCCCGAGGATCTATCCTATTTCCCTCCCCCGGGATGTTCCTCGGGGCTGTGAGATATCACACAGGTCCTGGCGACACCCAGCCCTGCATCACCAGCACCTCTCTCAACCCCACCGCTGCTTATCCCACATCCAGCACAGCACAAGAACAAATTTCCTCCAGTTTAATATTGGGAAGACAGAAGCCGGAGTGTTTGGTCCTCACTCCAAACTCCCGACCCCAGCAACTGACGCCAGGCGCCTCCCCGGTCTGTCAGACACTGAACCAGACTTCACTGTTCACAATCTCACTGTTACAGTCGGAAAGAGCTCCTCCAGCCCCTACACCCCTCCCTATCTCTGTAACCTCCTCCAGTCCCTATACCACTCCCTATCTCTGTAACCCCCCTCCAGTCCCTACAACCCTCCCTATCTCTGTAACCTCCTCCAGCCCCTACACCCCTCCCTATCTCTGTAACCTCCTCCAGCCCCTACAACCCTCCCTATCTCTGTAACCTCCTCCAGTCCCTACACCCCTCCCTATCTCTGTAACCTCCTCCAGTCCCTATACCACTCCCTATCTCTGTAACCTCCTCCAGTCCCTACAACCCTCCCTATCTCTGTAACCTCCTCCAGCCCCTACACCCCTCCCTATCTCTGTAACCTCCTCCAGCCCCTACACCCCTCCCTATCTCTGTAACCTCCTCCAGTCCCTACAACCCTCCCTATCTCTGTAACCTCTTCCAGTCCCTACAACCCTCCCTATCTCTGTAACCTCCTCCAGTCCCTACAACCCTCCCTATCTCTGTAATCTCCTCCAGTCCCTACAACCCTCCCTATCTCTGTAACCTCCTCCAGCCCCTACACCCCTCCCTATCTCTGTAACCTCCTCCAGCCCCTACACCCCTCCCTATCTCTGTAACCTCCTCCAGCCCCTACACCCCTCCCTATCTCTGTAACCTCCTCCAGCCCGTACACCCCTCACTATCTCTGTAACCTCCTCCAGCTCCTACACCCCTCCCTATCTCTGTAACCTCCTCCAGCCCCTACACCCCTCCCTATCTCTGTAACCTCCTCCAGCCCCTACACCCCTCCCTATCTCTGTAACCTCCTCCAGCCCCTACACCCCTCCCTATCTCTGTAACCTCCTCCAGCCCCTACACCCCTCCCTATCTCTGTAACCTCCTCCAGCCCCTACACACCTCCCTATCTCTGTAACCTCCTCCAGCCCCTACACCCCTCCCTATCTCTGTAACCTCCTCCAGCCCCTACACCCCTCCCTATCTCTGTAACCTCCTCCAGCCCCTACACACCTCCCTATCTCTGTAACCTCCTCCAACCCTTGAGATCTCTGTGCCCCTCCAATTCCGGCCTCTTGAGCGTCCCCCTATTCCCATCGCTCCATCAATGATGGCCGATCCTTCAGCTGCCGGGGCCCCTGAGATCTGGAATTCCCTCCCTAAACCTCTCTGCCCCACCTTCTTTAAGATGCTCCTTAAAACCGACCTCGTTCATTGAGGTATGGGCCGCCTCTATCAAAATGCCTGGGATTTAATTATTGTTAATTACATTAGCGTGAATTAGCTCTGGGTGTTTTCCTGTTTCTAGAACACTGGGTGATTGTAAGTGTTTTAAATGAATGGGATTTCTTCTGATACTGGCTGTGGGACCTTCCACTTTCACCTGAAAGGGCAGACAGTGCTCTGGGAATAAACTCTTGTCTGAAAAACAGGATCACCAACAGCGCGGCTCTCCCTCAGCACTGACCCTCCGACAGTGCAGCACTCCCTCAGCACTGACCCTCCGACAGTGCGGCGCTCCCTCAGCACTGACCCTCTGACAGTGTGGCGCTCCCTCAGCACTGACCCTCCGACAGTGCGGCGCTCCCTCAGTACTGACCCTCCCACAGTGCGGCGCTCCCTCAGCACTGACCTTCTGACAGTGCGGCGCTCCCTCAGCACTGACCCTCACACAGTGCGGCGCTCCCTCAGCACTGACCCTCCGACAGTGCGGCTCTCCCTCAGTACTGACCCTCCGACAGTGCGGTGCTCCCTCAGCACTGACCCTCCGACAGTGCGGCGCTCCCTCAGCACTGACCCTTCCACAGTGCGGCGCTCCCTCAGCACTGACCCACCGACATTGCGGCTCTCCCTCAGCACTGACCCTCCGACAGTGCAGCACTCCCTCAGCACTGACCCTCTGGCAGTGCCGCGCTCCCTCAGCACTGACCCTCCAACAGCATGGCGCTCCCTCAGCACTGACCCTCCAACAGCACGGCTCTCCCTCAGTACTGACCCTCTGACAGTGCGGCGCTCCTTCAGCGCTGACCCTCCTACAGTGCGGCGCTCCCTCAGCACTGACCCTCCGACGGTGAGGTGCTCCCTCAGCACTGACCCTCTGACAGTGCGGCGCTCCCTCAGCACTGACCCTCCGACAGTGCGGCTCTCCCTCAGCACTGACCCTCTGACAGTGCGGCTCTCCCTCAGTACTGACCCTCTGACAGTGCAGCACTCCCTCAGCACTGACCCTCTGACAGTGCGGCGCTCCCTCAACGCTGACACTCCCACAGTGCGGTTCTCCCTCAGCACTGACCCCTCAACAGTGCAGTGCTCCCTCAGCACTGACCCTCCCACAGTGCGGCTCTCCCTCAGCACTGACCCTCCGACAGTGCGGCGCTCCCTCAGCACTGAGCCTCCGACAGTGCGGCGCTCCCTCAGCGCTGACACTCCCACAGTGCGGTTCTCCCTCAGCACTGACCCCTCAACAGTGCGGTGCTCCCTCAGCACTGACCCTCCCACAGTGCGGCTCTCCCTCAGCACTGACCCTCTGACAGTGCGGCGCTCCCTCAGCACTGACCCTCCGACAGTGCGGCGCTCCCTCAGCACTGACCCTCCCACAGTGCGGCGCTCTCTCAGTACTGACCCTCTGACAGTGCGGCGCTCCCTCAGCACTGACCCTCCGACAGTGCGGCGCTCCCTCAGCACTGACCGTCCCACAGTGCGGCGCTCTCTCAGTACTGACCCTCTGACAGTGCCGCGCTCCCTTACTTCGGTCCCTGGGGCAGCTATCAGCCGGGGATTATGGTTTATGAATTTTAGGAGTGGTTTCTCAAATCCAGGATTTTCTGTTTATTGGTTACGCTGAGATTAACAGAGCATTGGCTGTAACCTCGAGCTGTGGGACAGGGGTGTAGAGGGCAGGCTGCCTGCTGGAGCTGATCAGGAGCAGGAACAATGTGCCTCTCCCCAGATTGACACACAGACAATGGCACAACAGGTTAATGGGCTGGTATTTGCATGTCACTCACCACCAAATGCACTAAATTAATCCTCACTTTATTTTCCATTTCTTACCACCTGTGTCCCTCTTATCAATGGCACAGGAGGCCTGATTCATGTCTTTATTTTACACCAGGAACTGACAGGCAGGCTGCCCAGTGACTACCCACTCGAGCCTGGGGAGATGCCCCCCACGGTTAACCAGCGGGTGTCAATCACCAGCAAAGGACTGAATCCCAGCACAAAACCTGGACAGGTAACTAAAACTACCAGGGAGTGAGTTACAGACTGGAATCTAATCGAGGGGTTCGGGGGGGTTTATATATAGAATCATAGATACCCGGGAGTGAGTTACGGACTGGAATCTAATCGAGGGGTTCGGGGTGGTTTATATATAGAATAACAGATACCCGGGAGTGAGTTACAGACTGGAATCTAATCGAGAGGTTCGGGGGTTTATATATAGAATAACAGATACCTGGGAGTGAGTTACAGACTGGAATCTAATCGAGGGGTTCAGGGGGTTTATATATAGAATAAGAGATACCCGGTAGTGAGTTACAGACTGGAATCTAATCGAGGGGTTCGGGGGGGTTTATATGTAGAATAACAGATACCCGGGAGTGAGTTACAGACTAGAATCTAATCGAGGGGTTCGGGGTGGTTTATGTATAGATTAACAGATACCTGGGAGTGAGTTACACACTGGAATCTAATCGAGGGGTTTGGGGGGGGGTTTAAGTATAGAATAACAGATACCCGGGAGTGAGTTACAGACTGGGATCTAATCGAGGGTTTCGGGGGGGTTTATATATAGAATAACAGATACCCGGGAGTGAGTTACAGACTGGAATCTACTCGAGGGGTTCTGGGAGGGTTTATATATAGAATAACAGATACCCGGGAGTGAGTTACAGACTGGAATCTAATCGAGGGGTTCGGGGTGGTTTATATAGAATAACAGAAACCCGGGAGTGAGTTACAGACTGGAATATAATCGAGGGGTTCGGGGTGGTTTATATATAGAATAACAGATACCGGGAGTGAGTTACAGACTGGAATCTAATCGAGGGGTACGGGGGGTTTATATATAGAATAACAGATACCTGGGAGTGAGTTACAGACTGGAATCTAATCGAGGGGTTCGGGGTGGTTTATATATAGAATAAGAGATACCCGGGAGTGAGTTACAGACTGGAATCTAAATGAGGGGTTCTGGGAGGTTTATGTATAGAATAAAAGATACCCGGGAGTGAGTTACAGACTGGAATCTAATCGAGGGGTTCGGGGTGGTTTATATATAGAATAACAGATACCCGGGAGTGAGTTACAGACTGGAATCTAATCGAGGTTTTTGGGGTGGTTTATGTATAGAATAACAGATACCCGGGAGTGAGTTACAGACTGGAATCTAATCGAGGGGTTTGGGGGGAGGGGGGTTTATATATAGAATAACAGATACCCGGGAGTGAGTTACAGACTGGAATCTAATCGAGGGGTTCGGGCGGTTTATATATAGAATCATAGATACCCGGAAGTGAGTTATGGACTGAAATCTAATCGAGGGGTTTGGGGGGTTTATATATAGAATAACAGATACCCGGGAGTGAGTTACACACTCGAATCTAATCGAGGGGTTCGGGGTGGTTTATATATAGAATAAGAGATACCCGGGAGTGAGTTACAGACTGGAATCTAATCGAGGGGTTTGGGGGGGGTTTATATATGGAATAAGAGATACCCGGGAGTGAGTTACAGGCTGGAATCTAATCGAGGGGTTCGGGGTGGTTTATATATGGAATAAGAGATACCCGGGAGTGAGTTACAGACTGGAATCTAATCGAGGGGTTCGGGGGGGTTTATATATAGAATAACAAATACCCGGGAGTGAGTTACAGACTGGAATCTAATCGAGGGGTTCGGGGTGGTTTATGTATAGATTAACAGATACCCGGGAGTGAGTTACAGACTGGAATCTAATCAAGGGGTTTGGGGGGGTTTTATGTATAGAATAACAGATACCCGGGAGTGAGTTACAGACTGGAATCTAATCGAGGGGTTCGGGGTGGTTTATATATAGAATAACAGATACCCAAGAGTGAGTTACACACTGGAATCTAATCGAGGGGTTTGGGGGGGGGTTTATGTATAGAATAACAGATACCCGGGAGTGAGTTACAGACTGGAATCTAATCGAGGGTTTCGTGGTGGTTTATGTATAGAATAACAGATACCCGGGAGTGAGTTACAGACTGGAATCTAATCGAGGGGTTCAGGGTGGTTTATATATAGAATAACAGATACCCGGGAGTGAGTTACAGACTGGAATCTAATCGAGGGGTTCGAGGGGGTTTATATATAGAATAACAGATACCCGGGAGTGAGTTACAGACTGGAAGCTAATCGAGGAGTTTGGGGTGGTTTATATATAGAATAAAAGATACCCGGGAGTGAGTTACAGACTGGAATCTAATCGAGGGGTTCGGGGTGGTTTATGTATAGAATAAAAGATACCCGGGAGTGAGTTACAGACTGGAATCTAATCGAGGGGTTCGGGGTGGTTTATGTATAGAATAACAGATACCCGGGAGTGAGTTACAGGCTGGAATCTAATCGAGGGGTTCGGGGTGGTTTATATATGGAATAAGAGATACCCGGGAGTGAGTTACAGACTGGAATCTAATCGAGGGGTTCGGGGGGGTTTATATATAGAATAACAAATACCCGGGAGTGAGTTACAGACTGGAATCTAATCGAGGGGTTCGGGGTGGTTTATGTATAGATTAACAGATACCCGGGAGTGAGTTACAGACTGGAATCTAATCGAGGGGTTTGGGGGGGTTTTATGTATAGAATAACAGATACCCGGGAGTGAGTTACAGACTGGAATCTAATCGAGGGGTTCGGGGTGGTTTATATATAGAATAGCAGATACCCGGGAGTGAGTTACAGACTGGAATCTAATCGAGGGGTTCGGGGTGGTTTATGTATAGAATAACAACTACCAGGGAGTGAGTTACAGACTGGAATCTAATCGATGGGTTCGGGGGGGTTTATATATAGAATAACAGATACCCGGGAGTGAGTTACAGACTGGAATCTAATCGAGGGGTTCGGGTTGGTTTATATATAGAATAACAGATACCCGGGAGTGAGTTACAGACAGGAATCTAATCGAGGGGTTTGGGGGGAGGGGGGTTTATATATAGAATAAGAGATACCCGGGAGTGAGTTACAGACTGGAATCTAATCGAGGGTTTCGGGCGGTTTATATATAGAATAAGAGATACCCGGAAGTGAGTTACGGACTGAAATCTAATCGAGGTGTTCGGGGGGTTTATATATAGAATAACAGATACCCGGGAGTGAGCTACAGACTGGAATCTAATTGAGGGGTTCGGGGTGGTTTATATATAGAGTAACAGATACCCGGGAGTGAGTTACAGACTGGAATCTAATCGAGCGGTTCGAGGGGGTTTATATATAGAATAACGGATACCCGGGAGTGAGTTACAGACTGGAATCTAATCGAGGGGTTCGGGGGGCGGTTTATATATAGAATAACAGATACCCGGGAGTGAGTTACAGACTGGAATCTAATCGAGGGGTTCGGGGGATTTTATATATAGAATAACAGATACCCGGGAGTGAGTTACAGACTGGAATCTAAATGAGGGGTTCGGGGTGTTTATATATAGAATAACAGATACCCGGGAGTGAGTTACAGACTGGAATCTAATTGAGGAGTTCGGGGTGGTTTATATATAGAATAACAGATACCCGGGAGTGAGTTGCAGACTGGGATCTTATCGAGGGGTTCGGGGTGGTTTATATAGAATAACAGATACCCGGGAGTGAGTTACAGACTGGAATCTAATCGAGGGGTTTGGGGGGAGGGGGGATTATATATAGAATAACAGATACCCGGGAGTGAGTTACAGACTGGAATCTAATCGAGGGGTTCAGGCGGTTTATATATAGAATCATAGATACCCGGAAGTGAGTTACAGTCTGGAATCTAATCGAGGGGTTCGGGGGGGTTTATATATAGAATAACAGATACCCGGGAGTGAGTTACACACTGGAATCTAATCGAGGTGTTCGGGGTGGTTTATATATAGAATAAGAGATACCCGGGAGTGAGTTACACACTGGAATCTAATCGAGGGGTTCGGGGTGGTTTATATATAGAATAACAGATACACGGGAGTGAGTTACAGACTGGAATCTAATCGAGGGGTTCGGGGTGGTTTATGTATAGAATAACAGATACCCGGGAGTGAGTTACAGACTGGAATCTAATCGAGGGGTTCGGGGTGGTTTATATATAGAATAAGAGATACCCGGGAGTGAGTTACAGACTGGAATCTAATCGAGGGGTTTGGGGGGGTTTATATATAGAATAACAGATACCCGGGAGTGAGTTACAGGCTGGAATCTAATCGAGGGGTTCGGGGTGGTTTATATATATAATAAGAGATACCCGGGAGTGAGTTACAGACTGGAAT
>JANJGN010000779.1:257500-277643 GCA_026770705.1 Isurus oxyrinchus
CAGTCAGTAACACAGGGCGCTGGGGGGAGAGGGGTTACTGAGTGACAGTGTGAGGGAGCTGGATTAACATCAGTACAGATACAGTCAGTAACACAGGGCTCTGGGGGGAGAGGGGTTACTGAGTGACAGTGTGAGGGAGCTGGATTAACATCAGTAGAGAAACAGTCAGTAACACAGGGCGCTGGGGGGAGAGGGGTTACTGAGTGACAGTGAGAGGGAGCTGGATTAACATCAGTAGAGATACAGTCAGTAACACAGGGCGCTGGGGGGAGAGGGGTTACTGAGTGACAGTGTGAGGGAGCTGGATTAACATCAGTAGAGACACAGTCAGTAACACAGGGCACTGGGGGAGAGGGGTTACTGAGTGACAGTGTGAGGGAGCTGGATTAACATCAGTAGAGATACAGTCAGTAACACAGGATGCTGGGGGGAGAGGGGTTACTGAGTGACAGTGTGAGGGAGCTGGATTAACATCAGTAGAGATACAGTCAGTAACACAGGGTGCTGGGGGGAGAGGGGTTACTGAGTGACACTGTGAGGGAGCTGGATTAACATCAGTACAGATACAGTCAGTAACACAGGGTGGTGGGGGGGGAGAGGGGTTACTGAGTGACAGTGTGAGGGAGCTGGATTAACATCTGTAGAGACACAGTCAGTAACACAGGGTGCTGGGGGGAGAGGGGTTACTGAGTGACAGTGTGAGGGAGCTGGATTAACATCAGTAGTGATACAGTCAGTAACACAGGGCGCTGGGGGGAGAGGGGTTACTGAGTGACAGTGTGAGGGAGCTGGATTAACATCAGTACAGATACAGTCAGTAACACAGGGCGCTGGGGGGAGAGGGGTTACTGAGTGACAGTGTGAGGGAGCTGGATTAACATCAGTAGAGACACAGTCAGTAACACACGGCGCTGGGGGGAGAGGGGTTACTGAGTGACAGTGTGAGCGAGCTGGATTAACATCAGTAGTGATACAGTCAGTAACACAGGGCGCTGGGGGGAGAGGGGTTACTGAGTGACAGTGTGAGGGAGCTGGATTAACATCAGTAGAGATACAGTCAGTAACACAGGGCACTGGGGTATAGGGGTTACTGAGTGACAGTGTGAGGGAGCTGGACTAACATCAGTAGAGATACAGTCAGTAACACAGGGCGCTGGGGGGAGAGGGATTACTGAGTGCCAGTGTGAGTGAGCTGGATTAACATCAGTAGAGATACAGTCAGTAACACAGGGCGCTGGGGGGAGAGGGGTTACTGAGTGACAGTGTCAGGGAGCTGGATTAACATCAGTAGAGATACAGTCAGTAACACAGGGCACTGGGGGGAGAGATGTTACTGAGTGACAGTGTGAGGGAGCTGGATTAACATCAGTAGAGATACAGTCAGTAACACAGGGCGCTGGGGGGAGAGGGGTTACTGAGTGACAGTGTGAGGGAGCTGGATTAACATCAGTAGAGACACAGTCAGTAACACAGGGCGCTGGGGGGAGAGGGGTTACTGAGTGACAGTGTGAGGGAGCTGGATTAACATCAGTAGAGATACAGTCAGTAACACAGGGCACTGGGGGGAGAGGGGTTACTGAGTGACAGTGTGAGGGAGCTGGATTAACATCAGTAGAGATACAGTCAGTAACACAGGGCGCTGGGGGGAGAGGGGTTACTGAGTGACAGTGTGAGGGAGCTGGATTAACATCAGTAGAGATACAGTCAGTAACACAGGGTGCTGGGGGAAGAGGGGTTACTGAGTGACAGTGTGAGGGAGCTGGATTAACATCAGTAGAGATACAGACAGTAATACAGGGCACTGGGGGGAGAGGGGTTACTGAGTGACAGTTTGAGGAAGCTGGATTAACATAAGTACAGATACAGTCAGTAACACAGGGTGCTGGGGGAAGAGGGGTTACTGAGTGACAGTGTGAGGGAGCTGGATTAACATCAGTAGAGATACAGACAGTAACACAGGGCGCTGGGGAGAGAGGGGTTACTGAGTGACAGTGTGAGGGAGCTGGATTAACATCAGTAGAGACACATTCAGTAACACAGGGCACTGGGGGGAGAGGGGTTACTGAGTGACAGTGTGAGGGAGCTGGATTAACATCAGTAGAGACACAGTCAGTAACACAGGGCGCTGGGGGGAGAGGGGTTACTGAGTGACAGTGTGAGGGAGCTGGATTAACATCAGTAGAGATACAGTCAGTAACACAGGGCGCTGGGGGGCAGGGGTTACTGAGTGACAGTGTGAGGGAGCTGGATTAACATCAGTAGAGACACAGTCAGTCAAACAGGGCACTGGGGGGAGAGGGGTTACTGAGTGACAGTGTGAGGGAGCTGGATTAACATCAGTAGAGACACGGTCAGTAACACAGGGCGCTGGGGGGAGAGGGGTTACTGAGTGACAGTGTGAGGGAGCTGGATTAACATCAGTAGAGATACAGTCAGTAACACAGGGCGCTGGGGGGAGAGGGGTTACTGAGTGACAGTGTGAGGGAGCTGGATTAACATCAGTAGAGATACAGTCAGTAATACAGGACGCTGGGGGGAGAGGGGCTACTGAGTGACAGTGTGAGGGAGCTGGATTAACATCAGTAGAGATACAGACAGTAACACAGGGTGCTGGGGGGAGAGGGGTTACTGAGTGACAGTGTGAGGGAGCTGGATTAACATCAGTAGTGATACAGTCAGTAACACAGGGCGCTGGGGGGAGAGGGATTACTGAGTGACAGTGTGAGGGAGCTGGATTAAGATCAGTAGAGATACAGTCAGTAACACAGGGCACTGGGGGGAGAGGGGTTACTGAGTGACAGTGTGAGGGAGCTGGATTAACATCAGTAGAGATACAGTCAGTAACACAGGGTGCTGGGGGAAGAGGGGTTACTGAGTGACAGTGTGAGGGAGCTGGATTAACCTCAGTAGAGATACAGACAGTAATACAGGGCACTGGGGGGAGAGGGGTTACTGAGTGACAGTGTGAGGGAGCTGGATTAACATAAGTACAGATACAGTCAGTAACACAGGGTGCTGGGGGAAGAGGGGTTACTGAGTGACAGTGTGAGGGAGCTGGATTAACATCAGTAGAGATACAGACAGTAACACAGGGCGCTGGGGGGAGAGGGGTTACTGAGTGACAGTGTGAGGGAGCTGGATTAACATCAGTAGAGACACATTCAGTAACACAGGGCACTGGGGGGAGAGGGGTTACTGAGTGACAGTGTGAGGGAGCTGGATTAACATCAGTAGAGACACAGTCAGTAACACAGGGCGCTGGGGGGAGAGGGGTTACTGAGTGACAGTGTGAGGGAGCTGGATTAACATCAGTAGAGATACAGTCAGTAACACAGGGCGCTGGGGGGCAGGGGTTACTGAGTGACAGTGTGAGGGAGCTGGATTAACATCAGTAGAGACACAGTCAGTCAAACAGGGCACTGGGGGGAGAGGGGTTACTGAGTGACAGTGTTATGGAGCTGGATTAACATCAGTAGAGACACGGTCAGTAACACAGGGCGCTGGGGGGAGAGGGGTTACTGAGTGACAGTGTGAGGGAGCTGGATTAACATCAGTAGAGATACAGTCAGTAACACAGGGCGCTGGGGGGAGAGGGGTTACTGAGTGACAGTGTGAGGGAGCTGGATTAACATCAGTAGAGATACAGTCAGTAATACAGGGCGCTGGGGGGAGAGGGGCTACTGAGTGACAGTGTGAGGGAGCTGGATTAACATCAGTAGAGATACAGACAGTAACACAGGGTGCTGGGGGGAGAGGGGTTACTGAGTGACAGTTTGAGGGAGCTGGATTAACATCAGTAGTGATACAGTCAGTAACACAGGGCGCTGGGGGGAGAGGGATTACTGAGTGACAGTGTGAGGGAGCTGGATTAAGATCAGTAGAGATACAGTCAGTAACACAGGGCACTGGGGGGAGAGGGGTTACTGAGTGACAGTGTGAGGGAGCTGGATTAACATCAGTAGAGATACAGTCAGTAACACAGGGTGCTGGGGGAAGAGGGGTTACTGAGTGACAGTGTGAGGGAGCTGGATTAACATCAGTAGAGATACAGACAGTAACACAGGGCGCTGGGGGAGAGGGGTTACTGAGTGACAGTGTGAGGGAGCTGGATTAACATCAGTAGAGACACATTCAGTAACACAGGGCACTGGGGGGAGAGGGGTTACTGAGTGACAGTGTGAGGGAGCTGGATTAACATCAGTAGAGACACAGTCAGTAACACAGGGCACTGGGGGAGAGGGGTTACTGAGTGACAGTGTGAGGGAGCTGGATTAACATCAGTAGAGACACAGTCAGTAACACAGGATGCTGGGGGGAGAGGGGTTACTGAGTGACAGTGTGAGGGAGCTGGATTAACATCAGTAGAGATACAGACAGTAACACAGGGTGCTGGGGGGAGAGGGGTTACTGAGTGACACTGTGAGGGAGCTGGATTAACATCAGTACAGATACAGTCAGTAACACAGGGTGGTGGGGGGGGGAGAGGGGTTACTGAGTGACAGTGTGAGGGAGCTGGATTAACATCTGTAGAGACACAGTCAGTAACACAGGGTGCTGGGGGGAGAGGGGTTACTGAGTGACAGTGTGAGGGAGCTGGATTAACATCAGTAGTGATACAGTCAGTAACACAGGGCGCTGGGGGGAGAGGGGTTACTGAGTGACAGTGTGAGGGAGCTGGATTAACATCAGTAGAGATACAGTCAGTAACACAGGGCACTGGGGTATAGGGGTTACTGAGTGACAGTGTGAGGGAGCTGGATTAACATCAGTAGAGACACAGTCAGTAACACACGGCGCTGGGGGGAGAGGGGTTACTGAGTGACAGTGTGAGCGAGCTGGATTAACATCAGTAGTGATACAGTCAGTAACACAGGGCGCTGGGGGGAGAGGGGTTACTGAGTGACAGTGTGAGGGAGCTGGATTAACATCAGTAGAGATACAGTCAGTAACACAGGGCACTGGGGTATAGGGGTTACTGAGTGACAGTTTGAGGGTGCTGGACTAACATCAGTAGAGATACAGTCAGTAACACAGGGTGCTGGGGGGAGAGGGGTTACTGAGTGCCAGTGTGAGTGAGCTGGATTAACATCAGTAGAGATACAGTCAGTAACACAGGGCGCTGGGGGGAGAGGGGTTACTGAGTGACAGTGTCAGGGAGCTGGATTAACATCAGTAGAGATACAGTCAGTAACACAGGGCACTGGGGGGAGAGATGTTACTGAGTGACAGTGTGAGGGAGCTGGATTAACATCAGTAGAGATACAGTCAGTAACACAGGGCGCTGGGGGGAGAGGGGTTACTGAGTGACAGTGTGAGGGAGCTGGATTAACATCAGTAGAGACACAGTCAGTAACACAGGGCGCTGGGGGGAGAGGGGTTACTGAGTGACAGTGTGAGGGAGCTGGATTAACATCAGTAGAGATACAGTCAGTAACACAGGGCACTGGGGGGAGAGGGGTTACTGAGTGACAGTGTGAGGGAGCTGGATTAACATCAGTAGAGATACAGTCAGTAACACAGGGCGCTGGGGGGAGAGGGGTTACTGAGTGACAGTGTGAGGGAGCTGGATTAACATCAGTAGAGATACAGTCAGTAACACAGGGTGCTGGGGGAAGAGGGGTTACTGAGTGACAGTGTGAGGGAGCTGGATTAACATCAGTAGAGATACAGACAGTAATACAGGGCACTGGGGGGAGAGGGGTTACTGAGTGACAGTGTGAGGGAGCTGGATTAACATAAGTACAGATACAGTCAGTAACACAGGGTGCTGGGGGAAGAGGGGTTACTGAGTGACAGTGTGAGGGAGCTGGATTAACATCAGTAGAGATACAGACAGTAACACAGGGCGCTGGGGGGAGAGGGGTTACTGAGTGACAGTGTGAGGGAGCTGGATTAACATCAGTAGAGACACATTCAGTAACACAGGGCACTGGGGGGAGAGGGGTTACTGAGTGACAGTGTGAGGGAGCTGGATTAACATCAGTAGAGACACAGTCAGTAACACAGGGCGCTGGGGGGTGAGGGGTTACTGAGTGACAGTGTGAGGGAGCTGGATTAACATCAGCAGAGATACAGTCAGTAACACAGGGCGCTGGGGGGCAGGGGTTACTGAGTGACAGTGTGAGGGAGCTGGATTAACATCAGTAGAGACACAGTCAGTAACACAGGGCACTGGGGGGAGAGGGGTTACTGAGTGACAGTGTGAGGGAGCTGGATTAACATCAGTAGAGACACGGTGAGTAACACAGGGCGCTGGGGGGAGAGGGGTTACTGAGTGACAGTGTGAGGGAGCTGGATTAACATCAGTAGAGATACAGTCAGTAACACAGGGCGCTGGGGGGAGAGGGGTTACTGAGTGACAGTGTGAGGGAGCTGGATTAACATCAGTAGAGATACAGTCAGTAATACAGGGCGCTGGGGGGAGAGGGGCTACTGAGTGACAGTGTGAGGGAGCTGGATTAAGATCAGTAGAGATACAGTCAGTAACACAGGGCACTGGGGGGAGAGGGGTTACTGAGTGACAGTGTGAGGGAGCTGGATTAACATCAGTAGAGATACAGTCAGTAACACAGGGTGCTGGGGGAAGAGGGGTTACTGAGTGACAGTGTGAGGGAGCTGGATTAACATCAGTAGAGATACAGACAGTAACACAGGGCGCTGGGGGAGAGGGGTTACTGAGTGACAGTGTGAGGGAGCTGGATTAACATCAGTAGAGACACATTCAGTAACACAGGGCACTGGGGGGAGAGGGGTTACTGAGTGACAGTGTGAGGGAGCTGGATTAACATCAGTAGAGACACAGTCAGTAACACAGGGCGCTGGGGGGAGAGGGGTTACTGAGTGACAGTGTGAGGGAGCTGGATTAACATCAGTAGAGATACAGTCAGTAACACAGGGCGCTGGAGGGCAGGGGTTACTGAGTGACAGTGTGAGGGAGCTGGATTAACATCAGTAGAGACACAGTCAGTAACACAGGGCACTGGGGGGAGAGGGGTTACTGAGTGACAGTGTGAGGGAGCTGGATTAACATCAGTAGAGACACGGTCAGTAACACAGGGCGCTGGGGGGGAGAGCGGTTACTGAGTGACAGTGTGAGGGAGCTGGATTAACATCAGTAGAGATACAATCAGTAACACAGGGCGCTGGGGGGAGAGGGGTTACTGAGTGACAGTGTGAGGGAGCTGGATTAACATCAGTAGAGATGCAGTCAGTAACACTGTGTGCTGGGGGGAGAGGGGTTACTGAGTGACAGTGTGAGGGACATGGATTAACATCAGTAGAGATACAGTCAGTAACACAGGGCGCTGGGGGGAGAGGGGTTACTGAGTGACAGTGTGAGGGAGCTGGATTAACATCAGTAGAGATACAGTCAGTAACACAGGGCACTGGGGGGAGAGGGGTTACTGAGTGACAGTGTGAGGGAGCTGGATTAACATCAGTAGAGATGCAGTCAGTAACACAGGGTGCTGGGGGGAGAGGGGTTACTGAGTGACAGTGTGACGGAGCTGGATTAACATCAGTAGAGATACAGTCAGTAACACAGGGCGCTGGGGGGAGAGGGGTTACTGAGTGACAGTGTGAGGGAGCTGGATTAACATCAGTAGAGATACAGTCAGTAACACAGGGTGCTGGGGGGAGAGGGGTTACTGAGTGACAGTGTGAGGGAGCTGGATTAACATCAGTAGAGATACAATCAGTAACACGGCGCTGGGGGGAGAGGGATTACTGAGTGACAGTGTGAGGGAGCTGGATTAACATCAGTAGAGATACAGTCAGTAACACAGGGTGTTGGGGTGAGAGATTGGTTACTGAGTGACAGTGTGAGGGAGCTGGATTAACATCAGTAGAGATACAGTCAGTTACACAGGGTGCTGGAGGGAGAGGGATTACTGAGTGACAGTGTGAGGGAGCTGGATTAACATCAGTAGAGATACAATCAGTAACACGGCGCTGGGGGGAGAGGGATTACTGAGTGACAGTGTGAGGGAGCTGGATTAACATCAGTAGAGATACAGTCAGTAACACAGGGCGCTGGGGGGAGAGGGGTTACTGAGTGACAGTGTGAGGGAGCTGGATTAACATCAGTAGAGATACAGTCAGTAACACAGGGTGCTGGGGGGAGAGGGGTTACTGAGTGACAGTGTGAGGGAGCTGGATTAACATCAGTACAGATACACTCAGTAACACAGGGCGCTGGGTGGAGAGGGTATACTGAGTGACAGTGTGAGGAGGCTGGATTAACATCAGTAGAGATACAGTCAGTATCACAGGGCGCTGGGGGGAGAAAGGTTACTGAGTGACAGTGTGAGGGAGCTGGATTAACATCAGTAGAGATACAGTCAGTAACACAGGGCGCTGGGGGGAGAGGGGTTACTGAGTGACAGTGTGAGGGAGCTGGATTATCATCAGTAGAGATACAGTCAGTAACACAGGGCACTGGGGGAGAGGGGTTACTGAGTGACAGTGTGAGGGAGCTGGATTAATATCAGCAGGGATACAGTCAGTAACACAGGGCACTGGGGGGAGAGGGGTTACTGAGTGAGAGTGTGAGGGAGCTGGATTAACATCAGCAGGGATACAGTCAGTAACACAGGGCACTGGGGAGAGGGGTTACTGAGTGACAGTTTGAGGGAGCTGGATTAACATCAGTAGAGATACAGTCAGTAACACAGGCGCTGGGGGAGAGAGGGGTTACTGAGTGACAGTGTGAGGGAGCTGGATTAACATCAGTAGAGATACAGTCAGTAACACAGGGCGCTGGGGGGAGAGGGGTTACTGAGTGACAGTGTGAGGGAGCTGGATTAAGATCAGTAGAGGTACAGTCAGTAACACAGGGCACTGGGGGGAGAGGGGTTACTGAGTGACAGTGTGAGGGAGCTGGATTAACATCAGCAGGGATACAGTCAGTAACACAGGGCGCTGGGGAGAGGGGTTACTGAGTGACAGTGTGAGGGAGCTGGATTAACATCAGTAGAGATACAGTCAGTAACACAGGGCGCTGGGGGAGAGAGGGGTTACTGAGTGATAGTGTGAGGGAGCTGGATTAACATCAGTACAGATACAGTCAGTAACACAGGGCGCTGGGGGGAGAGGGGTTACTGAGTGACAGTGTGAGGGAGCTGGATTAACATCAGTACAGATACAGTCAGTAACACAGGGCTCTGGGGGGAGAGGGGTTACTGAGTGACAGTGTGAGGGAGCTATTTAACATCAGTAGAGAAACAGTCAGTAACACAGGGCGCTGGGGGGAGAGGGGTTACTGAGTGACAGTGTGAGGGAGCTGGATTAACATCAGTAGAGATACAGTCAGTAACACAGGGTGCTGGGGGGAGAGGGGTTACTGAGT
This sequence comes from Isurus oxyrinchus, assembly GCA_026770705.1. Classification (NCBI taxonomy): domain Eukaryota; kingdom Metazoa; phylum Chordata; class Chondrichthyes; order Lamniformes; family Lamnidae; genus Isurus; species Isurus oxyrinchus. The sequence continues at coordinate 266,847 of JANJGN010000779.1, forward strand.
GACAGTGTGAGGGAGCTGGATTAACATCAGTAGAGACACAGTCAGTAACACAGGGCACTGGGGGAGAGGGGTTACTGAGTGACAGTGTGAGGGAGCTGGATTAACATCAGTAGAGACACAGTCAGTAACACAGGATGCTGGGGGGAGAGGGGTTACTGAGTGACAGTGTGAGGGAGCTGGATTAACATCAGTAGAGATACAGACAGTAACACAGGGTGCTGGGGGGAGAGGGGTTACTGAGTGACACTGTGAGGGAGCTGGATTAACATCAGTACAGATACAGTCAGTAACACAGGGTGGTGGGGGGGGAGAGGGGTTACTGAGTGACAGTGTGAGGGAGCTGGATTAACATCTGTAGAGACACAGTCAGTAACACAGGGTGCTGGGGGGAGAGGGGTTACTGAGTGACAGTGTGAGGGAGCTGGATTAACATCTGTAGAGATACAGTCAGTAACACAGGGCGCTGGGGGGAGAGGGGTTACTGAGTGACAGTGTGAGGGAGCTGGATTAACATCAGTAGAGATACAGTCAGTAACACAGGGCACTGGGGTATAGGGGTTACTGAGTGACAGTGTGAGGGAGCTGGATTAACATCAGTAGAGACACAGTCAGTAACACACGGCGCTGGGGGGAGAGGGGTTACTGAGTGACAGTGTGAGCGAGCTGGATTAACATCAGTAGTGATACAGTCAGTAACACAGGGCGCTGGGGGGAGAGGGGTTACTGAGTGACAGTGTGAGGGAGCTGGATTAACATCAGTAGAGATACAGTCAGTAACACAGGTCACTGGGGTATAGGGGTTACTGAGTGACAGTGTGAGGGAGCTGGACTAACATCAGTAGAGATACAGTCAGTAACACAGGGTGCTGGGGGGAGAGGGGTTACTGAGTGCCAGTGTGAGTGAGCTGGATTAACATCAGTAGAGATACAGTCAGTAACACAGGGCGCTGGGGGGAGAGGGGTTACTGAGTGACAGTGTGAGGGAGCTGGATTAACATCAGTAGAGATACAGTCAGTAACACAGGGCACTGGGGGGAGAGATGTTACTGAGTGACAGTGTGAGGGAGCTGGATTAACATCAGTAGAGATACAGTCAGTAACACAGGGCGCTGGGGGAAGAGGGGTTACTGAGTGACAGTGTGAGGGAGCTGGATTAACATCAGCAGGGATACAGGCAGTAACACAGGGCGCTGGGGGAAGAGGGGTTACTGAATGACAGTGTGAGGGAGCTGGATTAACATCAGCAGGGATACAATCAGTAACACAGGGCGCTGGTGAGAGGGGTTACTGAGTGACAGTGTGAGGGAGCTGGATTAACATCAGTAGAGATACAGTCAGTAACACAGGGCGCTGGGCGGAGAGCGGTTACTGAGTGACAGTGTGAGGGAGCTGGATTAATATCAGTAGAGATACAGTCAGTAACACAGGGCGCTGGGGGGAGAGGGGTTACTGAGTGACAGTGTGAGGGAGCTGGATTAACATCAGTAGAGACACAGTCAGTAACACAGGGCGCTGGGGGGAGAGGGGTTACTGAGTGACAGTGTGAGGGAGCTGGATTAACATCAGTAGAGATACAGTCAGTAACACAGGGCAGTGGGGGGAGAGGGGTTACTGAGTGACAGTGTGAGGGAGCTGGATTAACATCAGTAGAGATACAGTCAGTAACACAGGGCGCTGGGGGGAGAGGGGTTACTGAGTGACAGTGTGAGGGAGCTGGATTAACATCAGTAGAGATACAGTCAGTAACACAGGGCGCTGGGGGAGAGAGGGGTTACTGAGTGATAGTGTGAGGGAGCTGGATTAACATCAGTACAGATACAGTCAGTAACACAGGGCGCTGGGGGGAGAGGGGTTACTGAGTGACAGTGTGAGGGAGCTGGATTAACATCAGTACAGATACAGTCAGTAACACAGGGCTCTGGGGGGAGAGGGGTTACTGAGTGACAGTGTGAGGGAGCTATTTAACATCAGTAGAGAAACAGTCAGTAACACAGGGCGCTGGGGGGAGAGGGGTTACTGAGTGACAGTGTGAGGGAGCTGGATTAACATCAGTAGAGATACAGTCAGTAACACAGGGTGCTGGGGGGAGAGGGGTTACTGAGTGACAGTGTGAGGGAGCTGGATTAACATCAGTAGAGACACAGTCAGTAACACAGGGCACTGGGGGAGAGGGGTTACTGAGTGACAGTGTGAGGGAGCTGGATTAACATCAGTAGAGACACAGTCAGTAACACAGGATGCTGGGGGGAGAGGGGTTACTGAGTGACAGTGTGAGGGAGCTGGATTAACATCAGTAGAGATACAGACAGTAACACAGGGTGCTGGGGGGAGAGGGGTTACTGAGTGACACTGTGAGGGAGCTGGATTAACATCAGTACAGATACAGTCAGTAACACAGGGTGGTGGGGGGGGAGAGGGGTTACTGAGTGACAGTGTGAGGGAGCTGGATTAACATCTGTAGAGACACAGTCAGTAACACAGGGTGCTGGGGGGAGAGGGGTTACTGAGTGACAGTGTGAGGGAGCTGGATTAACATCTGTAGAGATACAGTCAGTAACACAGGGCGCTGGGGGGAGAGGGGTTACTGAGTGACAGTGTGAGGGAGCTGGATTAACATCAGTAGAGATACAGTCAGTAACACAGGGCACTGGGGTATAGGGGTTACTGAGTGACAGTGTGAGGGAGCTGGATTAACATCAGTAGAGACGCAGTCAGTAACACACGGCGCTGGGGGGAGAGGGGTTACTGAGTGACAGTGTGAGCGAGCTGGATTAACATCAGTAGTGATACAGTCAGTAACACAGGGCGCTGGGGGGAGAGGGGTTACTGAGTGACAGTGTGAGGGAGCTGGATTAACATCAGTAGAGATACAGTCAGTAACACAGGTCACTGGGGTATAGGGGTTACTGAGTGACAGTGTGAGGGAGCTGGACTAACATCAGTAGAGATACAGTCAGTAACACAGGGTGCTGGGGGGAGAGGGGTTACTGAGTGCCAGTGTGAGTGAGCTGGATTAACATCAGTAGAGATACAGTCAGTAACACAGGGCGCTGGGGGGAGAGGGGTTACTGAGTGACAGTGTGAGGGAGCTGGATTAACATCAGTAGAGATACAGTCAGTAACACAGGGCACTGGGGGGAGAGATGTTACTGAGTGACAGTGTGAGGGAGCTGGATTAACATCAGTAGAGATACAGTCAGTAACACAGGGCGCTGGGGGAAGAGGGGTTACTGAGTGACAGTGTGAGGGAGCTGGATTAACATCAGCAGGGATACAGGCAGTAACACAGGGCGCTGGGGGAAGAGGGGTTACTGAATGACAGTGTGAGGGAGCTGGATTAACATCAGCAGGGATACAATCAGTAACACAGGGCGCTGGTGAGAGGGGTTACTGAGTGACAGTGTGAGGGAGCTGGATTAACATCAGTAGAGATACAGTCAGTAACACAGGGCGCTGGGCGGAGAGCGGTTACTGAGTGACAGTGTGAGGGAGCTGGATTAATATCAGTAGAGATACAGTCAGTAACACAGGGCGCTGGGGGGAGAGGGGTTACTGAGTGACAGTGTGAGGGAGCTGGATTAACATCAGTAGAGACACAGTCAGTAACACAGGGCGCTGGGGGGAGAGGGGTTACTGAGTGACAGTGTGAGGGAGCTGGATTAACATCAGTAGAGATACAGTCAGTAACACAGGGCAGTGGGGGGAGAGGGGTTACTGAGTGACAGTGTGAGGGAGCTGGATTAACATCAGTAGAGATACAGTCAGTAACACAGGGCGCTGGGGGGAGAGGGGTTACTGAGTGACAGTGTGAGGGAGCTGGATTAACATCAGTAGAGATACAGTCAGTAACACAGGGTGCTGGGGGAAGAGGGGTTACTGAGTGACAGTGTGAGGAAGCTGGATTAACATCAGTAGAGATACAGACAGTAACACAGGGCACTGGGGGGAGAGGGGTTACTGAGTGACAGTGTGAGGGAGCTGGATTAACATAAGTACAGATACAGTCAGTAACACAGGGTGCTGGGGGAAGAGGGGTTACTGAGTGACAGTGTGAGGGAGCTGGATTAACATCAGTCGAGATACAGTCAGTAACACAGTGCGCTGGGGGGAGAGGGGTTACTGAGTGACAGTGTGAGGGAGCTGGATTAACATCAGTAGAGACACATTCAGTAACACAGGGCATTGGGGGGAGAGGGGTTACTGAGTGACAGTGTGAGGGAGCTGGATTAACATCAGTAGAGACACAGTCAGTAACACAGGGTGCTGGGGGGAGAGGGGTTACTGAGTGACAGTGTGAGGGAGCTGGATTAACATCAGTAGAGATACAGTCAGTAACACAGGGCGCCGGGGGGCAGGGGTTACTGAGTGACAGTGTGAGGGAGCTGGATTAACATCAGTAGAGACACAGTCAGTAACACAGGGTGCTGGGGGGAGAGGGGTTACTGAGTGACAGTGTGAGGGAGCTGGATTAACATCAGTAGAGACACGGTCAGTAACACAGGGCGCTGGGGGGAGAGGGGTTACTGAGTGACAGTGTGAGGGAGCTGGATTAACATCAGTAGAGATACAGTCAGTAACACAGGGCGCTGGGGGGAGAGGGGTTACTGAGTGACAGTGTGAGGGAGCTGGATTAACATCAGTAGAGATACAGTCAGTAATACAGGGCGCTGGGGGGAGAGGGGCTACTGAGTGACAGTGTGAGGGAGCTGGATTAACATCAGTAGAGACACAGTCAGTAACACAGGATGCTGGGGGGAGAGGGGTTACTGAGTGACAGTGTGAGGGAGCTGGATTAACATCACAAGAGATATAGACAGTAACACAGGGTGCTGGGGGGAGAGGGGTTACTGAGTGACACTGTGAGGGAGCTGGATTAACATCAGTACAGATACAGTCAGTAACACAGGGTGGTGGGGGGGGAGAGGGGTTACTGAGTGACAGTGTGAGGGAGCTGGATTAACATCTGTAGAGACACAGTCAGTAACACAGGGTGCTGGGGGGAGAGGGGTTACTGAGTGACAGTGTGAGGGAGCTGGATTAACATCAGTAGTGATACAGTCAGTAACACAGGGCGCTGGGGGGAGAGGGGTTACTGAGTGACAGTGTGAGGGAGCTGGATTAACATCAGTAGAGATACAGTCAGTAACACAGGGCACTGGGGTATAGGGGTTACTGAGTGACAGTGTGAGGGAGCTGGATTAACATCAGTAGAGACACAGTCAGTAACACACGGCGCTGGGGGGAGAGGGGTTACTGAGTGACAGTGTGAGCGAGCTGGATTAACATCAGTAGTGATACAGTCAGTAACACAGGGCGCTGGGGGGAGAGGGGTTACTGAGTGACAGTGTGAGGGAGCTGGATTAACATCAGTAGAGATACAGTCAGTAACACAGGGCACTGGGGTATAGGGGTTACTGAGTGACAGTGTGAGGGTGCTGGACTAACATCAGTAGAGATACAGTCAGTAACACAGGGTGCTGGGGGGAGAGGGGTTACTGAGTGCCAGTGTGAGTGAGCTGGATTAACATCAGTAGAGATACAGTCAGTAACACAGGGCACTGGGGGGAGAGGGGTTACTGAGTGACAGTGTCAGGGAGCTGGATTAACATCAGTAGAGATACAGTCAGTAACACAGGGCACTGGGGGGAGAGATGTTACTGAGTGACAGTGTGAGGGAGCTGGATTAACATCAGTAGAGATACAGTCAGTAACACAGGGCGCTGGGGGGAGAGGGGTTACTGAGTGACAGTGTGAGGGAGCTGGGTTAACATCAGTAGAGACACAGTCAGTAACACAGGGCGCTGGGGGGAGAGGGGTTACTGAGTGACAGTGTGAGGGAGCTGGATTAACATCAGTAGAGATACAGTCAGTAACACAGGGCACTGGGGGGAGAGGGGTTACTGAGTGACAGTGTGAGGGAGCTGGATTAACATCAGTAGAGATACAGTCAGTAACACAGGGCGCTGGGGGGAGAGGGGTTACTGAGTGACAGTGTGAGGGAGCTGGATTAACATCAGTAGAGATACAGTCAGTAACACAGGGTGCTGGGGGAAGAGGGGTTACTGAGTGACAGTGTGAGGGAGCTGGATTAACATCAGTAGAGATACAGACAGTAATACAGGGCACTGGGGGGAGAGGGGTTACTGAGTGACAGTGTGAGGGAGCTGGATTAACATAAGTACAGATACAGTCAGTAACACAGGGTGCTGGGGGAAGAGGGGTTACTGAGTGACAGTGTGAGGGAGCTGGATTAACATCAGTAGAGATACAGACAGTAACACAGGGCGCTGGGGGGAGAGGGGTTACTGAGTGACAGTGTGAGGGAGCTGGATTAACATCAGTAGAGATACAGTCAGTAACACAGGGTGCTGGGGGGAGAGGGGTTACTGAGTGACAGTGTGAGGGAGCTGGATTAACATCAGTAGAGACACAGTCAGTAACACAGGGCGCTGGGGGGTGAGGGGTTACTGAGTGACAGTGTGAGGGAGCTGGATTAACATCAGTAGAGATACAGTCAGTAACACAGGGCGCTGTGGGGCAGGGGTTACTGAGTGACAGTGTGAGGGAGCTGGATTAACATCAGTAGAGACACAGTCAGTAACACAGGGCACTGGGGGGAGAGGGGTTACTGAGTGACAGTGTGAGGGAGCTGGATTAACATCAGTAGAGACACGGTGAGTAACACAGGGCGCTGGGGGGAGAGGGGTTACTGAGTGACAGTGTGAGGGAGCTGGATTAACATCAGTAGAGATACAGTCAGTAACACAGGGCGCTGGGGGGAGAGGGGTTACTGAGTGACAGTGTGAGGGAGCTGGATTAACATCAGTAGAGATACAGTCAGTAATACAGGGCGCTGGGGGGAGAGGGGCTACTGAGTGACAGTGTGAGGGAGCTGGATTAAGATCAGTAGAGATACAGTCAGTAACACAGGGCACTGGGGGGAGAGGGGTTACTGAGTGACAGTGTGAGGGAGCTGGATTAACATCAGTTGAGATACAGTCAGTAACACAGGGTGCTGGGGGAAGAGGGGTTACTGAGTGACAGTGTGAGGGAGCTGGATTAACATCAGTAGAGATACAGACAGTAACACAGGGCGCTGGGGGAGAGGGGTTACTGAGTGACAGTGTGAGGGAGCTGGATTAACATCAGTAGAGACACATTCAGTAACACAGGGCACTGGGGGGAGAGGGGTTACTGAGTGACAGTGTGAGGGAGCTGGATTAACATCAGTAGAGACACAGTCAGTAACACAGGGCGCTGGGGGGAGAGGGGTTACTGAGTGACAGTGTGAGGGAGCTGGATTAACATCAGTAGAGATACAGTCAGTAACACAGGGCGCTGGAGGGCAGGGGTTACTGAGTGACAGTGTGAGGGAGCTGGATTAACATCAGTAGAGACACAGTCAGTAACACAGGGCACTGGGGGGAGAGGGGTTACTGAGTGACAGTGTGAGGGAGCTGGATTAACATCAGTAGAGACACGGTCAGTAACACAGGGCGCTGGGGGGAGAGCGGTTACTGAGTGACAGTGTGAGGGAGCTGGATTAACATCAGTAGAGATACAATCAGTAACACAGGGCGCTGGGGGGAGAGGGGTTACTGAGTGACAGTGTGAGGGAGCTGGATTAACATCAGTAGAGATGCAGTCAGTAACACTGTGTGCTGGGGGGAGAGGGGTTACTGAGTGACAGTGTGAGGGAGCTGGATTAACATCAGTAGAGATACAGTCAGTAACACAGGGCGCTGGGGGGAGAGGGGTTACTGAGTGACAGTGTGAGGGAGCTGGATTAACATCAGTAGAGATACAGTCAGTAACACAGGGCACTGGGGGGAGAGGGGTTACTGAGTGACAGTGTGAGGGAGCTGGATTAACATCAGTAGAGATGCAGTCAGTAACACAGGGTGCTGGGGGGAGAGGGGTTACTGAGTGACAGTGTGACGGAGCTGGATTAACATCAGTAGAGATACAGTCAGTAACACAGGGCGCTGGGGGGAGAGGGGTTACTGAGTGACAGTGTGAGGGAGCTGGATTAACATCAGTAGAGATACAGTCAGTAACACAGGGTGCTGGGGGGAGAGGGGTTACTGAGTGACAGTGTGAGGGAGCTGGATTAACATCAGTAGAGATACAATCAGTAACACGGCGCTGGGGGGAGAGGGATTACTGAGTGACAGTGTGAGGGAGCTGGATTAACATCAGTAGAGATACAGTCAGTAACACAGGGTGTTGGGGTGAGAGATTGGTTACTGAGTGACAGTGTGAGGGAGCTGGATTAACATCAGTAGAGATACAGTCAGTTACACAGGGTGCTGGAGGGAGAGGGATTACTGAGTGACAGTGTGAGGGAGCTGGATTAACATCAGTAGAGATACAATCAGTAACACGGCGCTGGGGGGAGAGGGATTACTGAGTGACAGTGTGAGGGAGCTGGATTAACATCAGTAGAGATACAGTCAGTAACACAGGGCGCTGGGGGGAGAGGGGTTACTGAGTGACAGTGTGAGGGAGCTGGATTAACATCAGTAGAGATACAGTCAGTAACACAGGGTGCTGGGGGGAGAGGGGTTACTGAGTGACAGTGTGAGGGAGCTGGATTAACATCAGTACAGATACACTCAGTAACACAGGGCGCTGGGTGGAGAGGGTATACTGAGTGACAGTGTGAGGGAGCTGGATTATCATCAGTAGAGATACAGTCAGTAACACAGGGCACTGGGGGAGAGGGGTTACTGAGTGACAGTGTGAGGGAGCTGGATTAACATCAGTACAGATACACTCAGTAACACAGGGCGCTGGGTGGAGAGGGTATACTGAGTGACAGTGTGAGGGAGCTGGATTATCATCAGTAGAGATACAGTCAGTAACACAGGGCACTGGGGGAGAGGGGTTACTGAGTGACAGTGTGAGGGAGCTGGATTAATATCAGTAGAGATACAGTCAGTAACACAGGCGCTGGGGGAGAGAGGGGTTACTGAGTGACAGTGTGAGGGAGCTGGATTAACATCAGTAGAGATACAGTCAGTAACACAGGGCGCTGGGGGGAGAGGGGTTACTGAGTGACAGTGTGAGGGAGCTGGATTAAGATCAGTAGAGGTACAGTCAGTAACACAGCGCACTGGGGGGAGAGGGGTTACTGAGTGACAGTGTGAGGGAGCTGGATTAACATCAGCAGGGATACAGTCAGTAACACAGGGCGCTGGGGAGAGGGGTTACTGAGTGACAGTGTGAGGGAGCTGGATTAACATCAGTAGAGATACAGTCAGTAACACAGGGCGCTGGGGGAGAGAGGGGTTACTGAGTGATAGTGTGAGGGAGCTGGATTAACATCAGTACAGATACAGTCAGTAACACAGGGCGCTGGGGGGAGAGGGGTTACTGAGTGACAGTGTGAGGGAGCTGGATTAACATCAGTACAGATACAGTCAGTAACACAGGGCTCTGGGGGGAGAGGGGTTACTGAGTGACAGTGTGAGGGAGCTATTTAACATCAGTAGAGAAACAGTCAGTAACACAGGGCGCTGGGGGGAGAGGGGTTACTGAGTGACAGTGTGAGGGAGCTGGATTAACATCAGTAGAGACACAGTCAGTAACACAGGATGCTGGGGGGAGAGGGGTTACTGAGTGACAGTGTGAGGGAGCTGGATTAACATCAGTAGAGATACAGACAGTAACACAGGGTGCTGGGGGGAGAGGGGTTACTGAGTGACACTGTGAGGGAGCTGGATTAACATCAGTACAGATACAGTCAGTAACACAGGGTGGTGGGGGGGGAGAGGGGTTACTGAGTGACAGTGTGAGGGAGCTGGATTAACATCTGTAGAGACACAGTCAGTAACACAGGGTGCTGGGGGGAGAGGGGTTACTGAGTGACAGTGTGAGGGAGCTGGATTAACATCTGTAGAGATACAGTCAGTAACACAGGGCGCTGGGGGGAGAGGGGTTACTGAGTGACAGTGTGAGGGAGCTGGATTAACATCAGTAGAGATACAGTCAGTAACACAGGGCACTGGGGTATAGGGGTTACTGAGTGACAGTGTGAGGGAGCTGGATTAACATCAGTAGAGACACAGTCAGTAACACACGGCGCTGGGGGGAGAGGGGTTACTGAGTGACAGTGTGAGCGAGCTGGATTAACATCAGTAGTGATACAGTCAGTAACACAGGGCGCTGGGGGGAGAGGGGTTACTGAGTGACAGTGTGAGGGAGCTGGATTAACATCAGTAGAGATACAGTCAGTAACACAGGTCACTGGGGTATAGGGGTTACTGAGTGACAGTGTGAGGGAGCTGGACTAACATCAGTAGAGATACAGTCAGTAACACAGGGTGCTGGGGGGAGAGGGGTTACTGAGTGCCAGTGTGAGTGAGCTGGATTAACATCAGTAGAGATACAGTCAGTAACACAGGGCGCTGGGGGGAGAGGGGTTACTGAGTGACAGTGTGAGGGAGCTGGATTAACATCAGTAGAGATACAGTCAGTAACACAGGGCACTGGGGGGAGAGATGTTACTGAGTGACAGTGTGAGGGAGCTGGATTAACATCAGTAGAGATACAGTCAGTAACACAGGGCGCTGGGGGAAGAGGGGTTACTGAGTGACAGTGTGAGGGAGCTGGATTAACATCAGCAGGGATACAGGCAGTAACACAGGGCGCTGGGGGAAGAGGGGTTACTGAATGACACTGTGAGGGAGCTGGATTAACATCAGCAGGGATACAATCAGTAACACAGGGCGCTGGGGAGAGGGGTTACTGAGTGACAGTGTGAGGGAGCTGGATTAACATCAGTAGAGATACAGT